>JANUWF010000186.1:0-37808 GCA_026120185.1 Voacanga thouarsii
GTTAACAAATTCCCTTTTGCAAAGTTAGGAACCAAAATCCATATGCTTGAATTTCCGGACTTAACCACTTCCTATTAAAAGAATATAGACACTACAAATCCATTGGGTTTGCCATTAACCTTTTTATTTAACAAGGATAATATGACATTTTTTCTCTATCATTTGTCAAATAATTAAGGTCTAAATTACTTCTACTTTCTTAATAATTTTACAAAGTGATTTAACTTGTTTCAACTCAAACATTATTTACCAAGTTTCTAATATATTGTGGAAAAGTTATTGAAGAATGAAATGTATTGGTGGACGAGTTATCAAAGAAATAGACGTTAGATGTTATCTTATTTAGTGATTACCAATTAACATGACTCAAAAGTTAATGACTTGAATTACAAAAGTAATGTGCCACTAACTTGACTTGAAAGGGTCAAGTGGAAGTGCATATAAAGGTTCTATTTCACTAAAAGACTCAATAAGTGAGTATAGAAAACTTCAATCACATGAAAAATATAATTTGGTATAAATTTATTAAAAAGACTCATTAGAAGAAATTGGAGTTGGGACAAGGAAATCTTTGCACCGAATTGCTTGGGTAATCAAGAGGTTAAACCCACCAATATTGGCGGGTTATATCCATGAGGAAACTCTTCCTTGTCATCTTATTTTCTGTTCTTTCAATCCAAATGTTGATATTTTCATTTGGAGAATCCTAAAATGAATATTGACTATCATATGTATAGTCCTATAGTTGTGGACTATATATGCTAGGGCTTTGTTTTGTTTTGTTATTACTTTTTTCGTTTTTCTGTTCCTAATCAGCAACAAAAAGAAGAAATGAGGGGGAGAAGGGATAATGTGCTTTGCTTTTCCTCTTCATGCCCGTGTTTGACCAGGTTGTTTGGACAAGGAATATATATGGAGAAAGGACTAGGGTCTTCTCATTTGCATTTTTTCATAGAGAAAAATACATTTATTTTAGTAAAATAAATATTTATTTTAAATATTTAAAAATAAAATATTAAATATTAAATTCTTGATAGATGAATATAATTGAACCTAAAAAAAAAAACATATCATGAAACCAAAAATGGGTAAAACTCTAAAAATTTGATAAATTTGATAACATATAGAAGTGCGCTTGGAGCCTTGGCGAAGATATTTCAACATGAAAGAGGCATATTTGATACTGAGGACTTAAGATATTGCATAATAGCCCCTATGCCCTAATTAACTAACGGGCCTTGAACATGCAATAAACCTAATAATAAGCCTGAACACTTTTTTCTCTTAGCTTTCAACGTGTGCAAGCTTGGAGAAGCCCATAAATATGTTCTTATATTACATCATGCCAAATATTTTTATATACGTTCTCTATTTCTTATGTATGAAAATTAATTACCAAGGAAAAAATTTGTGCTAACTAATTATAAATAAATATTTATAACCTTTGAAGATTAGATAACAAGAAATTGGTACGGAGGTTAAAGGTACAAATTCTAAATTGAGCATAATTTTTATTTATTTCAAAATTCTAAGCTAAATACGTAGATAGATTGAGTATTGTGTTAGCTTTGTAAAAAATAATTTAAGATATATAGGGCTTGTCTGGTGTTATTCAAAGTCTCACCTTATAATCAAAGGAGTCATTATTTCCCGCTCAAATAGAATGAGTATTGCTATGTATCATCAATTTCATGGCTTTCGACTTTTGAAGACTTCTAATTTTTTGACCCAGTGTTAGCTGGACCAGGCATAATTAGGTATAACAGTTTCTCCATTTAAGTCGAGAATCCGGCCCAACCCAATTCTATTAGACCGAGGATTAATATTAGAATTTGATATACATACATATGGATTCATTTTATGGAACAGTTATTTCAAAACTGTTGTTTAGATACTATCCGAAATTAGATGATTTGTCCGAAATTTAGTCTAATTGGGACACTATACACCGAGTTTGTAACTCATTGTGGAAAAGTCATTTATGGATGGTTGTTGTTGCCGTGCTTAATGACCACCAATTAACATGATTTAGAAGTTAATGATCATGCAAAGACATATGGTGACGTGTTCCCTAAATTCAAATGGATTGAAAACATTTTTTGGTGCAAGTGAGAGCCTTGTAATAATTTGTGAAAATTGAGTCAAGAGGTAACCCTTAAAGAAGATGACATGATGGAATGGAGTTGATACAACCACTCAGTCGTCGGGTTCTTTTTAATAAAAATTTCATAATTAACTAGTCGCTCTTTGAAGAAAGTAATCTACTCGTCAACTTGTAGAAGATATAACAAGGAATCTTGGAAAATTGCTGAGTTAAGAGGCAACCCTTAAAGAAGATGACATGATGGGATGGAGTTGATGTACAATGACCCAATCGTCGGGTTCTTTTCAATAGAAATTCTATAATCAGCCAGTCACCCTATGAAGAAAGCAACTTACTCGTCCACTTGTAGAAGACTTGAAAAGGAATCTTGGAAAATTGCTGAGTTAAGAGGCAGCCCCTTAAACAAGATGACATGACGGGACGGAGTTGATACATGACTACGTCGTCGGGTTTTTTTCAATGAAAATTCCATAATTAGCCAGTCACCCTGGGAAGAAAGAAACTTACTCGTCCACTTGTAAAAGACTTAAAAAGGATTCTTGAAAATTTGTTAAGTCAAGAGGTAGCCCTTAAAAAAGATGATATGACGGGATGGAGTTGATACAACGACTTAGTCGTCGGCTTCTTTACAATAGAACTTCCATAGTTAGCCAGTCACCTTGTGAAGAAAGTAACTTACTCATCAACTTGTAAAAGTCTTAAAAAAGAATCTTGGAAAGTTGCTTAGTGAAGTGGTGTCCATGAATATTTTGTGGAAAGAAGGGAGAAAACATTAGCTTCTTTCAATGGAATGCAAACCTTTTGGTAGCTACTGCCACCCGACTACATCACAGCAAGACTACTTATGGTCAGCATTTCATCATCTCCTCATTTTTTCTTCTTTCTCCCTTACTTTTGCTTGTGACATGAACTAAAATGACTCTTTGTGAGTACAAAAAACGTTAATTACATGATTCGTATGCCACTATAGTTACATTGCATGACAAGAAGAAATCAGAGTTGGGACAAATAAATTATACGTAGTCGATTAGTTTTACATTACTGTTTTAAATTTTTTAGTGGAAAATTGAATGTAACAAATTCATGATTTGTCTAAGCTCGATCTCAACCCTTGAGCTTTCTCGAAAGAGCTTTTACAAGGCTTGACCTCAAGCTCGACTTGAAAAGTTATTAATTTTTTTTATGTATATGTATATGTATATACATATATACATATATAAAAGCAAGGTTCAAGCGGCTTGGCCTGTTTTTAACCAAGTTTTCTCATGAATGCTCTTATTTCAATTGCACCCTAGTTTTAAGGGCTCTTAGTGTTAGTTCAACTACTATAGTTTGGGATATTAAAAGCCTTTCTTGACAAATCCAAGGCTTCTCTATTTTTTTAAACAATATACATTTTATATTTAAAGAAGCGTAAAAAACATCACTCTATTTAGAATTTTTGCAAATTTTAAACTTTCCATTTTTATTTTGATTTTTTTTATACCCTAACTTCTAAAATGACTTAATCCTTACCTCTCCATTTAGTTTGGGCATTAAGTTGTGTTAGTAGCATATAGCTTGACAAACTTAGGGGACATTTTCGGTATCACAAAGGAATATTTTCAATTTTTTTTTTAATAAAATAGGGTGGGTCTCACTTTTGAGAAAACCTTTTTTTTTTTTTTTTCATTTCTTCTTTCTTTCTAGCAAACATGGGTGCCAGATATACCATATGCTTCCCTTCCCTCTTCCTAGTTTCCTGTTTCTCCTCCTGCTTTCTTTCTCCCCCGCTCCCACATTTTGGCTATATGTCATGCCCATTTTAGTTTTCAATTTGTGACTGGGGCTTCTAGGTTTCTCTGAAGTTGGACCAATCTAGGTGGCATTGTTGGGGAGAAGTAGTTGAGTTGGTAATTAGGGTTGGGCTTTTTTTGGCTTGTGGTTTGTTCTTTTTGGGCTTGTAAATTTCCGGTGGCATTTCTAATTACGTTTTGAACTTCACTAGCAACTGATTTCTTGTTCATTTTATAGTTGGCAAGTAAAATTTCATCTTTTTGAGGTTTTGACAGTGGGATATGTGTGCATATTCACATATACAAATAGTGAAAGCAAATGTATAGGAACTTAACTTTGTCACAGTGATTAAGTGATGGATGAATACTTGAACTCTCAAAGAGTTCTTTTTGGGTCTTTAACCCTATACCTATCAAATTAATCCACGACTAGTGTAAGCCTCCCCCTCCCCCCCCCACACACATATATATATATATGTATAATATATATATATATATATATATATAATATTAAAATAGGGATTCAAGAGTATCGTACACAGATATTTTTTTTTCATTAAATAAACTTCTTATAAAATAACACAACCCTTCAACAACCTAACATGAAAAGATTTAATAGATATAATATCATCTAATTGCTTAGCAGAATCAATTAGGCTAATTTTAAAAAAAATCTTGAAGATTTGTTATCAAATCTTAAAAGATCTAGGAGATACCAAAGTATCTAAATTAATATTAGGCCTCATAAGAGATTATTCTTACATCCTCCAATTTGAGCACACATTATTTTTAAGAAACACTGAAGGGTGAAAACATATATAATATAGACATAAGCTTTATTTAAGTTGCTTAAAAACAATTCAATTATGCAACGGTTACTTAAATAGAAAATATTAATACAAGAATCGTGGTGGTCATGTTATTATATATAAAAATATTTCATTTTATGTATTACAATATATAATACTTTCCAATTAAACATGTAAAACTTTATAAATGAATTTAATTTAAATCATTTAGGGTTCAACTTTATGGATCCACTAGGGATCATAACTTTATGCATGACATATATGTGCAAAGTCATGTAAACAAAATTAGTAAAATATTCAGACTTAAATCACAATCAAAATAGCATCCTTTATATATTAGTGAGTTTTATATACGTTAAATAATGGTAAAACAAATTAACCAGTAATCCAAAATTCCAACTCAATATTCATATATTCAGTAGTCACAAGTTTTTTAACTGAGAAATAAACCTTATGTTGATTTGCTTATTCGACCTCAAAATCATTTGTTTTTATAGAAGAACAATGCAATCGAATCATATAATACTAATTTGGCCAAAAGTAAAATTGACAAACTATAATCCAAATATAATCACAATGCCTATGAAACTTTCATAGCATCCTTGAATTAACTTTTACTCTAGTAGTAAATACAAAATCGTATGTAACAAAAATAAACAATGCAAAAATTGATAATATTTCATATGATACGAATATTATGATTTGAGTCTCAAGAGATAGATTAAATATACTTTACAACCAATCTCTATAGATCTCCATACAAGTGATATATATAAGATATTACGAGTAAGATTATTTCTTTGAAATTCTAAAGATGAAACGGCTTGATTATTTTATAAACTTTGCCAGTAAAATTACCTAAATATAAAGATATAAAATTTTATTTCTATATGTTGACCTTGAAACACATGCATGATCAATTATATACTTCAAGATGAGACGAAGAAACAATGTTATAATTAAAAGAATTTTAAGTGCTACATCATTAATGGAGACAAGGATAGAGAATTGGCAGAAGCTCACGCAGAGATCAATCCTTGAGGTTTTCTAAGAGGCTTAGGGAAAATGCTGTTGAAGAGGTAAAACTTCTTTTTTTATTGAATTTTATTTACTTATTTATTTTTTGGTTTTTTTAATTAGGCAATGCAAAAGGGTCATGGGTGGATACGGAAGTTTGGCATTGTTGGATGATGACATCCAATTTTTGGATAGTTTGTTAAAATTATTCTGTATGGTTGGCTTATTTGCTATTTTTTGAATATTTTTAAAATTATGGTTGCATTTGGTTAGTGGATTTAGGGAAGGAAGGGAACGGTTTTCAAATTCCCATTTTGCTAATCTAAAATACAATTACAGTACGATAATGGGTTACTTGAATAAGAATGTTAGGGAAATGATGAGGATATTTAAAAACTTGATATGCTTGTCCTCTCTTAATGAGGAATTCTTTTCGTTTTTATTTTTATATTCCATCTGAAATTTCTGTTCATATTCTTTATGAGTAAATCAATGTTATCATGTCTTGTGGATTTTTGATTCTGTCTGATGGTATTTAATGTTTCTCTTTCTTAGCCTAACCATTAGTTTAATTCAAATTAGTCGAAGAGCCGCGCACATTGCTTAAATTTTTGATAATTGTGGCTATGTATTTCTTTATGTGGGGCTCTAGTTGGAGAAATTTTGGGTTGATTATAACATCATGAGTGACGAGTTATTTGGTTGCCATCATTAGATTTAAAGGAACTCATCAAATTTTGGGATGATATTTATTAAACACAATTTATTTATTTATTTTTTTTGGTGTGGCTGTTTTAATATGTGTGGTCAAGTTGAGCTCTTCAATTTAATTTCATGATGCTAGTTTTGGTTATGGTTGAGTGTGAGTATAAAAAAGTTGGTATACCAATCTTCACATGAGTACACTTATTCAAGCTAATCTTTATATAGATGGTTACTCTTTTGTGATAACTTGTTCAATAGATGCATATTTTAAACACAATAAATTCAGAAGAGATTTTGATGATAAAGTGGTCAACACAATAAAGTGGTCAACACAATAATATAGCCTTCTATTGCTTACTTTGTCTTAAGAGCAGCACAGATGGTTGGTGCTTGTGATGCAATTATATCATGTCCCCATGACGTGCAGATGTTTTATCTTTTCTTTCTTCTTTGTATCATATAAGTAGTATTATCTTTTAGATTAAAGCACAGAAAGTTAAAACAACCTTTCCTTATGTATGATTAACAGTTCTTGCCCCTTCCGACTGAAAGTAATTGACCACTTTATCAGAATGTTGAGGCTGCAGCATCGCTTGTTGATCTAGTTCCTCTGTGTTTTAAATGTTTAATGTTTTTATAGACTTCCCAATTTTTTCATAAATAGAAGATCATTTCATACTGACGTTTTCATAGTATGTATTTTGGTTACCATTGAGATTTTGATCTCTGATATATGTGGAAAGGGTAAAGAGGTGTACTTTCCTGTTGAGGCAAGTTTCCTCTAAAACTGTTTCTGGATGTTCTTGAGTTACTGATTGTATTTGCCTACTTCTTGGTGCTAGTAGTGGGGCCAAATTTGGGGTCCACTCTAAAGTTGTCCTGGTATTTGCTATCTTGATATGATAGTGTAGAATATAGTTTAGGTTTTAAAGAGATGAGATATTGTATATTTCTTTTGGTATTCTCTTCTAGTCCCAGTGATACCTCCTTTCAGATGAAGCACTTAAAATCTATGAACTGTAGAAAAGCTTTTTTGGAAACAAATAGACATTGAATCTATGTAATATTACTACTGAAGGAGGTTACATGGGATAATCGATAAAATATTTAATTTAAGGGAATAAAATTGTAGTGCTTTTGTTAAATGCATATCTTAAGCATAAACTCTGTTGAAAAATTCTAGTAATTTGTCATGAGAACTTGGTAAGAAAGTAAAGCCAACAACTTAGATTACTTTCGAACTTTGAACAATTTCAAACATCAACTGCTGGGTCAAGGTCTTTGCAAACTTCTGAGCCTGATGCTATATTTGTACTGGTTATAGTAAATCAAGTTTATCTTGTTTAAATGGAGATATCATCTTCTTCTTTCATCTTCTGAAAGAGTAGCTACTCTACATACTCTCGGTAAACACTAATTAACAATAAATAGAACAACTTTAAGAGAAAAGTTTTCTATTATCATAACCAATTTTTAAAGAGTGTCCAATTTGTTGAATCTAAATTTCTGAAAGTGTAGCATTGATAAGATTACCAAGTAAATAATTTTATTAGGTAGCTTCTTTGAGACTTTAGTGGAACTTCACTTGGTGGTGTTTTATCTGAGGGACAAAGAAGGTGCTTCCATAATCATTTGAGGAGGATGAAAAGTTTTAACTAATTGTTTGGATGCTCTCTTATAGATGAATCAGGTTGCTGAAGAGAACTGAAGTGTCTTCGATCATCATGACAGTAGGGCTTTGTTCAGCAATTACTTTATTTATCAGCTGGAATCTTGTTAAATCCACCATTAATGGTTGCATGTGGCTTTCAGAGAACTGCCTAGTACCCTCTTAAATAAGAGCCTTGGCTGGCCTCATATTGAGTTATTTCTGTTGCTGTCTTAAATGATTTGAGGTTATTATTTAGGATGTCCATTGGTAGGTGGAGAACTTGCTAGTAGTAGACATCTTTTCTAGTTTTACTTTTGAGCTCAATTTGGATATTCCCTTTTTTTTGAAAAAAAATAAAAATCTCTTTAATAAGGTGCAAGTTTAAGTACGAACTCTTCACCCTTTTTTTTAGTAGTTATCTACACCTAAGTGATTTGTATGCAGAACACTTCTTTCACGCTCTGTTTGCTATTATTGTAGAGCTTCAAAGTAGTAGGGTATTATCTCCTGAGGTTACTAAGGAGTAGTTCTGCATAGACTCTGTGTTGGATCCTCCTTTTTTTTTGTTATGGTATTGTTAACCTTTCGTTGTTTGTAAAATTCTACCAAGCATGCCATGTTTGTCTGTTGTTATGCTTTTGCAAGAAAAACAAAAGGATCATTAGAAATGTGAAAAGGCCAGTAGAACGAATTGGTACGCTTCTGACATAGACTATGATCCTCTGCTTAGAAATCAAGAAGAAAGAAAAACGTGAAGGACATTGAAGTTGAGCTAACCTTTTGGCAGGAATTATTTGAGTGGCACTGGTTGTGTGGTTGTATGGGTAGATTATTGGCATTTCCTTTGCCCCACTTCTTGAAAATCTCGTTTGCAGTTTTTATTTGTCATATGAAATTAGTGTGATTACTATTGGTTCGGGTTTGTCAATATTCTTGTAATAAGATAAAAATATTAGATTTTCCATCATCATTTCCTTGTTCAGCTATAGTTCTTAACTGATAGCTCATCTCATGGGGCAAGGCAAATGGAATCTCTGCATCTTTTTATCTTTGGATTTCCTTCTATCTTCATATTTTGGAAGGCATTAGCTAACTTATGCTTCCAGGATAATTATTGTCTCCAAATCTTACGTAAATTATAGCCAACTTTTGGTTAGTTCCTTAGGTACCATTAGCGGGGCATCTCATGTGTTAGAACGTGCTGGTTTTCATTGCAAGAGAGAGAAGAAGGCCCCAAGGTGAAATTCAAGTGAAAACCCAATTAGTTAGGTGGATTCTTGGGAGAATTTGGACTGATTTTTTAAAAAAATTAATTTAATAAAAATAAATTTACTGTAAATAGCTTTCTAAAATATTAATAGTTTTATTCTTTATTTTATATAGATTGTAAAGTTGATATTAGAAGTATAGGGATCAAATATAATTATTAAGTTATTAATTTAATAATAATTCCAGCCTTAATACTGATTTAAAAAATGATAAAGCATATGGGCCCCACATAAGTGTGTGATTGAGCTAGGTGCTGGGGTAGTCTTGAAGTAAAGCTGTATCATACATCAGAAAATATATCTATTTTAGAGCTTCCAAAGCTTTGCTAAAATATAAAATGCATACAAGACCGGAGAGCCAAGTGTATTATCGATGAAGGGAATCTCATTTTGAGCCAAGAGAAGGAGGTGAGGATTGCTCTTACTTCTGGACTTTGAAATATGGGAGTAAATAGTTTAGTTACTTGGGTTGTTGCATCTCAATGTATTTTGAGTAATATTCTCCTTGATTTGATTCCTCTTGCGCTGTTTTGTGATAGGGATAGAGCCAACTCTTCTGTGAATATTAACTTTGATTAAATGGACTCAACCCTGTCAAGTCATTTCACCACTTGAAACTCCTCCTCTTCTGTAGAATCTGTACTTGTAGAACTGCCATAGGTACGACAATGTAGAATTTGCAAGAGAAATTTTTAGATTCTCAGTAAATAAAGCTAATTCAAGAATACAATATGATCACGTATTGAAGCTTTCTTTGATGTTTTGAAGTTTTCAATATAATCACACCCATGCTTTGCTAGAGATATCACAAACTGAAAATATGCATGGCGCCATGACTTCTTAAAAAGAAGGATACTGAAAATCCCTAAGAAACCAACTCCATATCCCGGTCCTAAACCAACAAAAAACCATGACAAATTGGACTCCTTGTCATATTCGTTTTCAGAGGTTGGCGAATTTCTCCAAAATGATTTCCTATTTGAGCATTCGTTAGGCAGAGGTTTACCACAGAGACCACTATTGTCTGCATAGATAGATGGATCATCTAGGGTCTGAAGTTGATTCCCAGTTGGTATTGGCCCTGATAACTTATTTGATGAGAGATTTAAGTAGTTCAAAAAGTTTAAATTTGCCAGACTTGGGGGAATTGAGCCAGAAAGTTCATTCATGGATAAATCAAGAGAACAAAGTTGTTTGATATTTCCAATACTCTTGGGGATATTTCCACTTAGATGATTTCTGGACAACTTCAAGCTCTGCAGTCCCACAAGATCCATTAGTTCCTCTGGAATTCCACCTACTATATTATTCTGCGAAAGATCCAATGATGTGAGATACGGAAGGTTATTTGTAAACTCAAGTTCTCTTCCCCCCATGGAGTTCAGGACCTTTTCAACCATTCCAACAAATGAAACTTGGGTGCCCCGATATGAGAAAAATTCCAATTGTGAATAATTCAGCCCCATCACAGTGAAGTTGTTAAAACAACGGGGAATGCATCCAGTTAAATTGTTTTGTGCAAGGTTTAGCACTTGAAGTCTGGATATTTGGCAAAGGTGTACAGAGATATCACCAGAGAAATTATTTGATTCGAGGTTCAATATTCTCATATCTAAAAAATGTGTGCCAATCCAGGATGGTATGGTGCCCTCAAATTCATTTTTGCTAAGGTCCATAATTTGCATGCGTTTCAAATTCTTCAAAGATTGTGGAAGCTCTCCATGAAACTTGTTGTTATCCAAGTGCAAATATTGGAGAAACTCAATATGACCCAATGAACCTGGAATCTGACCACAAAGGCTATTATTTGCAAGATTGAGGACCAGCAAATCTCGTAAGTTTCCCAAACACAGTGGGAGTCTTCCTGATAATTGATTGTTTGAAAGGTCCAAGAATTGCAAATTTATAACACGGCAAATAGATTCCGGAATGCTGCCATTGAGATAATTATCATTAAGATATAATTGCGTCCACGAGATAGATTTCCTTAGATCTTCAGGTAGAGGGATTGGTCCAGCCATAGCATTGTTTGAAATACCTAAGGTATAAATATCTGATGGCATCTGAAAATATGGAGGGGCCTCAAATTTGTTAGAAGACAAATATATCTGTCGACTAGTCGAGAAAGAAGTTTCCTCTATGAATTTTGGAACTCTCCCGGTTATGTTATTGGAAGACAGATCCAAATACACGATGCGAGAATGCACAACCCCAAACCAATTTGGAATAGTGTCAGAGATGCTTGCATTTCTCATGCTCAGGAAGTCCAAGTTTTTTTGAGTCCGTAGCCACGAAGGAAACTGGGGCCCAATTTTGAGAGAATCCATTGCAATTCTTCGGAGCTGAAAAGGAGGGATCCACGAGGACCTCACATTGAGAGAGAGTGAATTTGAAGAAAGATCCAATTGTTGAAGTTTTTGAAGCTTGGCGAAGTACACATCAGATATCTTACCCATCAATGAGTTGTAAGAAACATCTAACAATTCCAACTTCCTTAAACTCCCAATATTTGAAGAAATGGTGCCATTTAGCATATTGCTAGATAAGTGGAGCTCAGTGAGTTGTCTAAGATAACCAATTTCTCTTGGTATTGCACCTTGAAACTGATTATAATCTAAATAGAGAATTGCAAGAGAAGTTAAGCTGCACAGTGGACCAAGTGGAAGTGAGTCTAATGAGCCACCAAGGGAGTTATAACTCAAATCAAGATAATTAAGACTACTCAAAGCACCAAATGAGTTTGGTAGCAGTGGGGTCCTCAGGGGTTTATTCCAACAAAAACCAAAGGAAGTTAGAGAGCTCAATTGTGAGATGAAATCAGGAATAGGACCGTGAAAATAGGTGGCATAAAGATAAAGATGCTTAAGGGAAGTCATATTAAACAACCATAATGGGAACGTTGAGTTGAAGACGTTACCGCTGAGGTCAAGTAAGGCAAGAGATGTTGAATTAACATGTGGAAGATTAGCCAAGGGAAGTTCACATCCTGTAAATTTCAAAGACTTCAAAGAAGGAAGCATGTTAATTGTTTGAAGCCAATCATGTGTCCCACTTAGGTTCACAGAAGATAGGTCCAAACTTTCTAAAGTAGAGAGTCTTGTGATCCATGAAATACTTTTAGCAGTAGTGAGTCCAGAATTATCAGATAGATCAAGATGTTCTAAGCGAGAGAGGTTTCCCAAATCATGTGGAATCTGCCCTGCAAAAAAATTACTAGATAGATCAAGATGCTCTAAGCGAGAGAGGTTTCCCAAATCATGTGGAATCTTCCCTTCAAAATTATTGTAAGAGAGATTCAGATATCTCAAATTTTTGAACAGCCCAAAATATGTTGGTATTTGGATTCCAGAGAAATTGTTTCGACTGAGATCCAAATAACGCAAATGCGCCAAAGAAAGTAAAGAAGGATTTATTTCTCCTCCCAATCTAATGGCTAAGAAATTTGTAAAATAATTTTGGGAGGAGTAGTACCTACTCGAATCCCAGAGAATTGGGTTGTGAAGATCAAGCTTTACCACATGACCGGTTCTCTTGCTGCAACCAACGCCTTCCCATTTACAGCAATCCTCTCCACTCCAAGATGATAACCTATTCGCTCTGTCAAGAAGGCTGCTTCGGAACTGAAGAAGAGCCCTTCGCTCTGTAGCAATGCAGCTGACATTTGGATAAGTTTTCTGGCAGCAACAAATTTGAAAGAGGGTTGGGATGAGAAGAGAAATTAGAAGAATGGCAGTCGAGGCGAAATTGAGCATAGCTTTGCTTTGTATTCAAACAAATAACTGTACTTTGTTTCTCATATCTGCTTCCATAATTCAATGCCCATATCGCCCCAAAATCAATTTGTACAGAAATTAGTACTCCCTGTCCATGTGTTTGGTGTTTTTGATAAAAATATAATTTTTTAATTCTACATGAAAAATAGATTTATGAATTTTTAATTAAAATGAATTAGAAATTTTTAATACAATGTTCTTCCCAAATTTAGATCTAATGCATTATATTGATTTCAAAAACCATTTAACCTTTTTCTTAGAAGTTGAATCTACGATTTTACTTTTGAACCATTCTGAGCCTCTCCCATCTAATGAGGATAAAAGAGGACCATATTACTTTAATTTACTATCTTATTCAGTACCAAGTAATAAACTTTTTTCAAAAAGATAAAAATATATAAAGGAAAAGGACAAAGAGCAAGTAAAAATTTAGGGTATATTTGGGTTATAATTATAAAAGTAAAAATAATTTTGATTTTGTTTCATTGAATACGATAAATTCATTCTAAATAAGCCTTGTGTAATAAAAATATTAAAATAAATTATCACTAACTTGCAGCACTAAAAAATAACCACCCTATGCTTTTTTTTTTTTTAAAGGTTTAAGATTATTTTCAAATCCAAAACTAACTATCTTTAAAAATATAGAAAGATAATGCTGATAATTTATGATGTGTTTGGACTTAGAGAAAAAAAAATATCTGTTATAATTTATGAAGACAAGATTTTGTAGAGAATGATTTCTTTGTTGATTGGGCAACAAAACAAAGAGCTTTCTTGAAATGATTCCAATGTATAAGAATATTTCTTCATGCCCATGTGCTATGGTTGTCTGAAAAGGCAAATGTGTGTGTTGCACGATGCGGAGAAAATGGTTGTCTGAAAGGGCAATGTAAAAGAGGGGCTTTCTCATTTTCCTTTCCCCTTGGGAGGAACATTGTTCAAATTATGGTAAATTTCTTTGAATTTTCCTTTCACAATGTTCAAACAATGTTCTTCTCAAACAACCTATTTCAGTATATTGACGTCCTTTCTTGTCTACGTAAGAGAATTTCATATTTGCTTTTACTATGACATTCAGACAACTAAATTTCAACTCTCAAACCTTAGTGAAAAAATTTGCCTTTCGCACTGTTTTCCTTACATGAAAAATGAACATTTTGTATTGTAAAATTATAAGAAACTCTGAGTTTAACCTAATTTCTTTTCTGTACAAGAGTATTATAAGATATTTTTATTTTTTAAAGTATAATTGAAAAAAAATATGGTATAAATTTTTTAATTCGTGTGGTCTACAAATTAAAATAAAACTTGCCGAATAATTATAAATATGCCGTAACATTATCCTTACTTAAACACAAAATCGTGAAATATTAAATAATTTATTTTTTTATTAATATGTCAAATACACTAATCCATCGTGCCTTCAATAGATGTCGTTTCAGAAATATTTATAATGATTTTTCTTTCAAATATATTGATATCTGATGTATTCCACAAAAGATTTTAACCAATATTAAAACAGTCGTATTGTTGTGGAAAAATATTTTGATATTGTTTAGACCAAAGCAATACAAATAAATGAGAAGTAAATTTGACCAAACCAAATAAAGGGTTGCCTAGTCGTTTTACATTGTCCTTAGTCTACATAAAATCCCTTTTCTCTTTCTAATTATTGTATCTATTCAATTCATTTTCTTCATTTTTGATCAAAAGAAATGCCATACAAATCTTCCTTATGTCACTACAACAAACTTAGCATTTAGGGACGCTAATAAAATTATTTTGAGACGTTAAATTGTGTCGTAAAATTATTTACCAACACTTATAAATGTGTTGCCACATGCATTGCTATAAGTGGTGTTGCCAAGAAATTTTACGACACAACACTTTGCGTCGATAAATTAAGTTACCGACGCTTTTTATATAAGTGTCTCTATATGGACCGATGTCTGTTATATAAGCGTCTCTAAATTTATCAACGTTTTGCTAAAAACGTCTCTAAATTTTTCAACAGTTTTTTTAAAAGCGTCTCTAAATTTACTATGTTTAAATTCTCTAATGTCGTTAATATAACGATATTTTATTAAAGTGTCCCCCAATTGCTACGTTTCAAATTTATTGCGTCTCAAAATTGGCGATATTTTATTATATAATGTCCCCAAATAGCGACACATAAATACAATTCCGTCCCATTTTTTATGACACAATCAATCATAGTGTCCCAAAATTTATTGATCATATTTTTTAAGCGTCCCTAAAATAACTATGATTATTTATAAATGTGTCTCTATTTTTGTGACACTATATAAACAATATCCTAATTTGGCCTCACTTTTCTTTAAAGCGTCACAAAATCGATGATTATTATTTTTTATTATTTGATAATTTTTCCAATTGAAAGTCCCATCACAAATGTTTCTTTTTGCATTGTACAATAAAAAGCTAAAAAATAATGATAATTTTGGAACAAAATGAATAATGTTTATTTAAATAAATCGTATAAATTAGATCAACACTTAAAAAGTCATACTCAAAAGCATTTTAGGAAATGCCTAACTACAATATAAAACAGACGAAATATAAATATTCAATTTTATTGTTAAAATATAAAAACAAAAAAGAAGCTCTTCATGTTGTCTCGGATTGATGGAAAGTCCAACGGCCCTACACATCAAATAAAAAAAAATGGTAAGCATTTAATAGATTTAAATCAAATTACTAATACAGTTAATAGTTACAATGTAATTGAAATAATTTGAAAAGATATATCACTTACTTGAAGAGAATTTAAAATATGGGTCACTTTAGAGTATAGGCAGATTCAGTAAAATTATAAGCAGCCTAAAAAAATAAAATTCATATTAGAAAATTTCTTTTATTTACTTTTATTTAAATAAAAATAAGTAAATATATGTGGCTTACCTCAGAAAAGATTGTTTTTAAATGAGACATGTCGCTTCGAATAGAGTCTAACTCCTTACGAAGATTAGCAATTTGTTTCTCATAATCATTCTTCATTACTTTGTACACTTGCTGCATATTTTCAATCTTTGCCTCATAACTTTGATTCATGTCATACAATTCTTTTTGAAGACGTTCTTCTTCAGGCTGATTTTAATATTTAAGCCGACTTTTACTTCCAAACAGCTGTGTAGGAGTAACTCCTAATCCATAACCTCTAACTCTACCATATTGATCTTCACCTAAAACTTCATTGAAAACCTCATCCTTGACTTCATTAGCATTACGATTCACATTTAATGCCACACGTTCAGCAACAATGTTATTAGCTTTTTCCTTTTTAATAACAGCAAATATAAAAATTAGATCACACGATAATAATATACTTTAAGAATGAGTAATAACCTTTAGTTTGACAACTTTAAAAAAAAATGGTATTACCCCAACTTCTTCGATTTGCTCATTGATAAAATTCCCATCCTTTCTCATATGAGTCATTCTGAAGAATTTAATCCGACCTGGTTTTTTTCCATGGGTCATCTCCTGTTTTGAAAAAACATTAACCAATTTAATGCTAAGGAAGTGGAAGAAAAAATAAAATATAGACAAAAGTAAAGACACTACACTTCAATCAAAACTCACATAATCATTCCTTCCTCTTGCAAACTCTTTGAAGCACTAGTATGAAGAGTTTTGTTATGAGCTCGTGCTGCTTTTCCCTTTTCAGAAAGATTCTGACCAAAATAAAAGTAATATATATATGTTATGCAAACTATGATAAAAGCTAAGAAAACATTTAACATAATACAAAAAGCCAATAAAATTCAGCAATGAAGGGGTAAAAAATGTTACCTTCGCTTTCTCTGAAAACCAATATTGTACAAGTGTTTTCCATTAGTTTGGAAAGACTCCAACTGGTACTAAATTGAATATTTCTTCTTGAGTCTTATCTGGCAAAAAATACTTACATTTTAAATCGAATTTGTAATCCTTCCACTTTCGACCAATTGATTGAAGCACCCACTTTTGAACTTCAAAATCATCAGGAATCGCAAAATATTTCTACAGCATTGTAAAACAATTTAAATTAGTAAAAAGAATGCATTAAAATAGATAAAATTTAAATTCACAAAATAAAATAAGATCAAGTTTGTTTACCTTTGTCAAAAGTATCAAGTTCTCTTTGTTGTTGTTAGGCATTTTCCTCCAATCCGTCCATTCAATTGAACAAAACTCTTTTTTTCTTGCCACTGTTCCCAACCAGCCACCTAAGATTCCACCACCTCTTTTAATTGGTTGACCTAACTCATTGAAGTGAACTATAATCCACTCAATATTGGGTAATGTCCACACATCTTTTGGACGTATACCCCATTTTTTCCGTACATTCCCTTGATCATCTGGAACATAATTAGTTATATTTAATATTATAAAAGTAATATTTCAAAGACAATATAATACCGTACCCTTTATTTCTACATCATCATAAACTTCGCTGCCTGGGTCTTCTTCTTGTGCTTGAGTATCAGTGTATTGGTATTCACTAGGTGGTTGCGTTTCACTGTCAGAATTTGAAGCATTCATTCGAAGTGCTTCTACTGCAAATTCACCTTGACTGTTGTCGTTATAATCTCTTAAACGTTTTCTTCCCATATAAAAAACCTAATAAAACAGTCAACAAGCACAAGGAATAAAGGAGATATTGGATCCCTCTTCACTATATTCCACAAGCACAAGGATTAATGGAGATATTGGATCGGGAATGGATGGACCTATATGTATGGACAACAAAAGGAAGCAGTCTGTTTAGATTACACTGAGATAGATATTATTGAGATTTTCTGAAGATACATCTACATACATACATACATACACACACACACACACACACACACACATATATATATATATATTCAGTATTTTTAGGGGGTAAATTGTATGGGAAAAAAAGGTGGATACACAAATAGTATTCATATGGAATGAATATCTCATGTTGGCAAAACTTAAGCACAATACTGGTGTTTTGTTTTTTTTTTTTTTTTGGGTCTCGCTCAGTACAACTGGTACAAGGAAGAATCTATTAAACAATACATGACGGGAAGACTGTTACGCAATGAATACATGGCCGGTGTTAACATCAGTCACCCAAAAAGTCTTCAACATAAAATAGCTGACCTCATCTTTCTTGGTGCTTTTCTCTCAAAATCAAGTAAATGAGACGAAAAAGACTAAACTAATTAATATACAAGAAGTATACCCATTTCAATTGAAAGAAAGATCAAGAACATTTAAGTACATAGCTATAGCAATTCTTGAGCTTTAGTCCAAGTAAACTTAAGAGGGGCTAAGCTGTGGCACCAAAGTTGGAACTGATTCATAACAGTAACATGTCAGAAATATATAACATAACCTGAGGTACCAAAAAATTGTTAGGGAATTGGGAGAAACATTAAGCTCAAAAACATATCTTAGTCGCAAAAGCCCATGCATAAGTTAAATAGATTAAGAGTCCTAATATACTTCAAAGTATTTGAAAACTTTTTTGGGGTTTGCTGACCCTACTATTAGTATGTAATTAAAGATACTTCTAAAAGCACTCTAACTTTTCTATAACTGCTCTTAACCAGGTTGAGCCACAGACTGAAGTTTATCGAAGGAATAGATTTGGTAGACTATGAAGATTGTTTTCTTATCATCTCTGATAAATCCTTGGATTAAAAAATTTCAGCCTTTGCGAGGTGTTTAAGCATGTAAATTAAACAAATATAAAAAGAAAAAAAAACAACCAATTTCAATTCTCTCCTCCAAAATAACAACCAATTCAATTTCTCTCCTCCAAAATAACAACCAATTTCTCCTACATATTCTAGTCAGTAGGAAAACCATAATAACAAACAATTCAATGCCCTCTCTTTTGCCGCCCCCCCACCCCCAACCCAAAAAAAAAAAAAAAAAAAAAAACTAACTTAGCAAGACTATCCAAATATTGTGATGATCGTACAAGAAAACAATCCAACTATTGAACAGAAATATTAAAATTTTAAGATTACCAAATAGCATAGAGAACACAAAAATTCAACCTCTAACAGGGAATATTCAAATGGGTTGTGATTACTAACTCGTTTGAGCCTTCAATGGGTGGTAGATGGCGTGATGGCGGCAAGATGCTGGGACGATCCACAAAGCTGAGATCAAAAGAGAGATATGAATACTAGAACCGGGAGTCTTAGCCGGAAACTAATTAGTATTAGTGGGAAAAAAATGTTAACTTTACTATTTTAAGAGAATAAAATTTTAAAAGGATATGTTCATATCTTTAGAGAATATCATTCAGGAAGGAAATATATATGTATATATAATGTTTAAGAGAGAAATACAAAATTTTCCAAATAATAATACTTATAATCATAGAGAGTAGTTTTGTCATCTTAAAAAAAAAAAAAAGCTTAAATTGTTGTTTGTGCAGTATTCCGTTGTTCCACTGTTCAGCCTGTTAGGCATGACTTAGTCTAACATAATATCCTGCCGATTTGTTTGTGTAGAATATCCAGACTATTTGTTTCTGGGATAACAATAATTTGAGGAAATGAAAAATAAGGCTACGTAGTATGCTGCTCAAGAGTTCTTCAAGTACAATTGTCCGCTGTTAGGGCATGAGTTGTTTCATCATTTACATGTTAACCGAAGATTTTGGATTTGGACGGTTTCCCATCAGTCCTAGTTCACTACTGGGTGAATAACTATTTTAACTTCGCTGCCGAAAATTACTTAGTATCTAACATAATATCCGGACCATTTGTTTGTGCAGAATATCCGGACCATTTGTTTGTGCAGTGTTCCGCTATTCAGCCTGTTAGGCATGCTTTAGCAATGGAGTTGGGGTTGCATCTGTGTCCTGGATGTTAATGCATACTTATCCTTTGCTGAATGTATATGGTTCAAGTTTGTTTGTGCTACCTGTTCGAAAATGAATCCTTAATTCAAGCATCTTCATTACACTGAATGGACCAATTATACTATGAAAAATATCCTAAATAAACAAACGTCAATTCATAATCATGTGTGAACCGAAGTTCAACCACTGTCCTTGACTAAAGCTGGAAAGCCCGACCATTTCAGATTCCAATGTAAGACAATTGAAACATGATAAGTATATTATCATACAGATACACAGTAACATCTATAAGGCTAAATTAGTCCAAAAGGCCATCCAATTGGCGAAATGTCATAGTTCAGAAGCAAAAAAGGGAACAAAATAACTAAGCAAAAAGGGAAAGACTGATGGAAATACTAAGTAATTTGGAACATGAATACTGCTGTTTGTCTATAGACTTGCAAGTTTATCATATTTCTAGCCAAATTAAAGATCCTCCAAGAAAGACAGCCTGCAATCATGGCTTTTGGCACCCCGGTTCGGCGGGGGCGGGGGAGGGGGAGGGGGGATGGAATTCATGAGCGTACACAATAGACAATCAGTTCAAATGAATGAATTTTTATCAAGCCACGATAGAACTGAGAATTGCAGGACATTTCTTTCAATGCTTGCTAACTTGATAATCTGAATTTCTCACACAGTGCCACAGCACAAGTCAAACACTATTTGCCAACATACCACTGTCTAGTTCCATTCTTGAACCTTCCGTATTAAGTTCTTCCAGAAGCTGAAGAGGTAATTACTATAATTAGTAAAGAAACTTTCGAAACCAAACAGAGAAGAAATTACATTCTTTTGACAAACACTTAAATTCATGGAAAACAACTTGCTTAGTGCAGCATAAATAGGAATATGATAGACACGTTATACACAAATTAGAATCAGCATCAGCAAATTAGGTGGGAATTATAGGCACATTATATACATAAGCGAGAATCAGTAGCAGCACATTAGTTGGGAATTATCACTTTCATCAAATTCCCTATACCATTTTGACGGCATCCCATGTACTAACCTCTGCTGATCTATGCATCAATTGAAAAACTAGATGCTAACATCTGATCTCACAGGACTGTAAAAGAAATAAAAAAAAAAAAACCACTATTTTTACAATTACATGGCAAATAAAACATCTATAGAATCTTTCCCCTCGACCACAGTGAATGAGGCAAATAAAGAACAGTCATAATTTTGGGTTCAAAAACTATGTTAACTACTTGAGTGCCAAGAGTTCTAGTCAATCTACTGGATAATGCTACTTAGTTTCTAGTCAATAGTACTTCGGTACCATTACTGTAACCAAACAACATTCATAGTTCAGTTTGTGTCAACAACCTTTTTATTATCTTCCAGATCATATCCAGGGAAATGGTTAGCTAAAGTAATATGGCTCACCACAGTTCATGATGTAATGCCTACTAGTATGGGAACTAACTCTGCAATTAGAAGTCCATAAAGCATAAAAAAGTTGCCTATTGAATCTTGATTGTCACTTACAGAAAGAGCAGGGGTGTGGTTAGACGTGGGATCCTTTGAAATATACTCAAATATCATTTTGTTCATCAGCATCCTCTCTAGCCCAAGTGGTCTGTCAGTTAACATCAGTAGTTACATCCGAAATATGAGGTATGCGAGCAAGTGTAAACATCATCATCCTCTTCGTGTGAACCAATCCCCATCTCATATAAATCTCTTGGTTTTGTGTGAATCACTTGGAACCATTCAGTTTTCTTTGGATCTTGTACATAAAATACCAGTTTTGCTTGCGAGGAGAATACAAAAGGATCATCTTGCAAAGAGGTTCTTGTATGGATTAGTTTGGAGAAGTTGACCAAAGTGCAACCATTTACATCTTGGTGACTTGACATCATACTAACCATATTTAAACATCACAATTTTGGAAATTTTATAATAATCTAATTCAATAATGTCATTCAGAACCCCATAATAAGAAACCCCATCAACCTCTACAACCACTCCACTATTTAGAGTTTTTCTTAATCTCTCATGATTTTTTGTATGGAATCTAAAGCCAATTATAACAAAGCCAGAAAATCATTTACTGATATTGTTTGGGCCTCTAGCAATGGCTATTATCTCTTCAGAAGCATTGCTCTCGATCATCTTTGGCACCTAATATTTCATATTCAAATAATGTAAGAAAAATATAAAACTTCTAGATGTAAATTAACCGTAAATGTATTAAGTTTCTAAAGTTACTCACCTGGTTTAAGACCCATTCGGGAAATTTCTCCAACAACCACTTCTGTTCAATGCATTGGTTAGATCGATTTGGTCGATATCCTCTTCTTTATGCAGCAAAAAATTCACTGCAACAAGTTTGAAATATTAGTAAGCAAATATTCAAAGTAAAAATTCAGTGTGTTTTACTTGACTGACCTACGATATGGCGATATATGATCATAGTGAAGCAACACATAATGGTGGACTTGTGCTAAGGCCATTTCATCAAGAACAATGTTATCTGCTTTTCCCAAAATTCGTCCTCTACTAGAAAACAAGTAATTTTCAGTATCATCAATAGGATCAAAATTTCTTTGGGGATGATTGAACATTGTCTAAACTCCACCAAGATATCTAGAACAAAAAACCTAACATTCCTCTGCCCTATAACCTTCTGCGATAAAACCCTCTGGTTGTGCTCTGTTTCATACATGTGATTTTAGACAACCTAAGTTCCTAGGTTAAATTAAAATTCAGCAGTAACAAGTGTTACTAGTTGTAATCTTAAAAGTAATTGGTTTTGAAATATTTGTAATGAAAAAATATATTGACTAACCTCTCTATAGGAAACATCTATCTGTATTGTACAAGACCTCCAAGTTTTGCTTCTGCAACAAGATGTACCGTCAAATGAACCATAATGGAAAAAAAACTTGGAGGAAAAATCTTCTCCAACTGACAAAGTGTTAAAGCCACTCTTGCTTCCAATTCATCAATCTTATCTAGATACAAGGTTTTACAACATAACTCCTTAAGAAATAATGATAACTTAGAGACAACTGAAACAACTTGAGGTGGCATGCATGCTCTTGCAGCTATAGGAAGAATATCTTGCATCAGAATATGACCATCATGACTTTTCAAATTTGAAATTTTGCGCTCCTTCAAGTTTATACAACTTGAGATATTTTATGCATAACCAACAAGAACCTTCAAATTCTTCAAAACCGTTAGGAACAGTTCTTTTTCTTTTGAATTCATCGTGTAACAAGCTGGAGGGCAACAAATCTGATTATTATCATTACGGAAGGGATGGAGATCATGTCTAATACCCGTATCAACTACATCAAGTCTTGTTTTGTAGTTGTCTTTGGTCTTACCATCAAGATTCAATAAGGTACCAATCAAGTTATCACAAATATTTTTCTCAATCTGTGTGACATCTAAATTATGACGAAGGAGATTGAATTCCCAATAAGGAAGATCAAAGAAGATGATCCATTTTTTCCATAAATAATGAGGTACTGCAATTGTAGATCCCTGACATCTATCTAAATCTTCAACAAAATTATTAGCATCTTCAAATATTCCGGCTTCCTTATTAACACTAGATTGCTCAGCATTTGATTGACTAATTCTGGAGCTATCAGCTTCTTCCTTAGCTCGTTTATTATTTAATTTTGATGTTTTCCCTTAGCAGAAAGGAACACCATCCAACTGTCTTCATATTTCAGTCCCAGAAATCGGTAATGGTGCTGACCATAACTCTTCAGTGCCCTCAAATTCATCTTTCCTGAATCTATATGGATGATCATGATCCAACCATCGTCGATGACCCATGTAACAAAATTTTTGCCCGTTACGTAACCACCTAGAATCAAGAATTCCCCACAAGATGGACAAGCTATACGTCCTTTAGTGCCCCAACTTGATAAATTGGCATATGCATGAAAATCATTAATTGTCCACAAAAGCGCTGCTTGTAACTTGAAGAATTCATTACCACCTGCATCAAATGCATCCACACCACACCATAATTGCTTTAGTTATCCTATTAAGGGTTGTAAAAAGACATCGATATCAAATTCATCAAATGCATCCTTTGCTTTAGTTCTCCATGGTTATTCCTGGAGAAAAAGGACGTATAGCTTGTCCATCTTGTGGGGAATTCACTGATTCTAGGTGGTTACGTAATGGGCAAAAATTTTGTTACATGGGTCATCGACGATGGTTAGATCATGACCATCCATATAGATTCAGGAAAGATGAATTTGAGGGCACTGAAGAGTTATGGTCAGCACCATTACCGATTTCTGGGACTGAAATATGAAGACAGTTGGATGGTGTTCCTTTCTGCTAAGGGAAAACATCAAAATTAAATAATAAACGAGCTAAGGAAGAAGCTGATAGCTCCAGAATTAGTCAATCAAATGCTGAGCAATCTAGTGTTAATAAGGAAGCCGGAATATTTGAAGATGCTAATAATTTTGTTGAAGATTTAGATAGATGTCAGGGATCTACAATTGCAGTACCTCATTATTTATGGAAAAAATGGATCATCTTCTTTGATCTTCCTTATTGGGAATTCAATCTCCTTCGTCATAATTTAGATGTCACACAGATTGAGAAAAATATTTGTGATAACTTGATTGGTACCTTATTGAATCTTGATGGTATGACCAAAGACAACTACAAAGCAAGACTTGATTTAGTTGATATGGGTATTAGGCATGATCTCAATCCCTTCCGTAATGATAATAATCAGATTTGTTACCCTCCAGCTTGTTACATGATGAATTCAAAAGAAAAAGAACTGTTACTAACGGTTTTGAAGAATTTGAAGGTTCCTGATGGTTATGCATCAAATATCTCAAGTTGTATAAACTTGAAGGAGCGCAAAATTTCAAATCTGAAAAGTCATGATGGTCATATTCTGATGCAGGATATTCTTCCTATAGCTACAAGAGCATGCATGCCACCTCAAGTTGTATCAATTTTCTCTGAGTTATCATTATTTCTTAAGGAGTGATGTTGTAAAACCTTGGATCTAGATAAGATTGATGAATTGGAAGCAAGAGTGGCTTTAACACTTTGTCAGTTGGAGAACATTTTTCCTCCAAGTTTTTTACCATTATGGTTCATTTGACGGTACATCTTGTTGCAGAAGCAAAACTTGGAGGTCCTGTACAATACAGATGGATGTTTCCTATAGAGAGGTTAGTCAATATATTTTTTCATTACAAATATTTCAAAACCAATTACTTTTAAGATTACAACTAGTAATACTTTTTACTGCTGAATTTTGATTTAACCTAGGAACTTGGGTCGTCTAAAATCACATGTACGAAACAGAGCACAACCAGAGGGTACTATCTCAGAAGGTTATAGGGCAGAGGAATGTTTGGTTTTTTGTTCTAGATATCTGGGTGGAGTTTAGCCAATGTTCAATCATCCCCAAAGAAATTTTGATCCTATTGATGATACTGAAAATTACTTGTTTTCTAGTAGAGGACGAATTTTGGGAAAAGCAGATAACATTGTTCTTGATGAAATGGCCTTTAGCACAAGTCCATCATTATACGTTGCTTCACTATGATCATATATCGCCATATCGTAGGTTGGTCAAGTAAAACACACTGAATTTTTATTTTGAATATTTGCTTACTAATATTTCAAACTTGTTGCAGTGAATTTTTGGCTGCACAAAGAAGAGGATATCGACCAAATCGATCTAACCAACGCATTGAACATAAGTGGTTGTTGGAGAAATTTCCCAAATGGCTCTTAAACCAAGTTAGTAACTTTAGTAACTTAATACATTTACGGTTAATTTACATCTAGAAGTTTTATATTTTTCTTACATTATTTGAATATGAAATATTAGGTGCCAAAGATGATCGAGAGCAATGCTTCTGAAGAGATAATAGCCATTGCTAGAGGCCCAAACAATATCAGTAAATGATTTTCTGGCTTTGTTATAATTGGCTTTAGATTCCATACAAAAAATCATGAGAGATTAAGAAAAACTCTAAATAGTGGAGTGGTTGTAGAGGTTGATGGGGTTTCTTATTATGGGGTTTTGAATGACATCATTGAATTAGATTATTATAAAATTTCCAAAATTGTGATGTTTAAAAGTGGTTGGTTTGATGTCAAGTCACCAAGGGGTTTAAAAAAGATGTAAATGGTTGCACTTTGGTCAACTTCTCCAAACTAATCCATACAGGAACCTCTTTGCAAGATGATCCTTTTGTATTCTCCTCTCAAGCAAAACAGGTATTTTATGTACAAGATCCAAAGCAAACTAAATGGTTCCAAGTGATTCACACAAAACCAAGAGATTTATATGAGATGGGGATTGGTTCACGTGAAGAGGATGATGTTGTTTACACTGCTTGCATATCTCATATTTCGGATGTAACTGCTGATGTTAACCGACAGACCATTTGGGCTAGAGAGGATGCTGATGAACAAAATGATATTTGAGTATATTTCAAAGGATCCCACGTCTAACCACACCCTTGCTCTTTCTGTAAGTGACAATCAAGATTCAATAGGTAACTTTTTTATGCTTTATGGACTTCTAATTGTGGAGACAGTTCCCATACTAGTAGGCATTACATCATGAACTGTGGTGAGCCATATTACTTTAGCTAACCATTTCCCTGGATATGATCTGGAAGATAATAAAAAGGTTATTGACACAAACTGAACTATGAATGTTGTTTGGTTACAGTAACGGTACCAAAGTACTATTGACTAGAAACTAAGTAGCATTATCCAGTAGATTGACTAGAACTCTTGGTACTTAAGTAGTTAACATAGTTTTTGAACCCGAAATTATGACTGTTCTTTATTTGCCTCATTCACTGTGGTCGAGGGGAAAGATTCTATAGACGTTTTATTTGCCATGTAATTGTAAAAATAGTGGTTTTTTTTTTGTTTCTTTTACAGTCCTGTGAGATCAGATGTTAGCATCTAGTTTTTCAATTGATGCATAGATCAGCTGAGGTTAGTACATGGGATGCCGTCAAAAGGGTATAGGGAATTTGATGAAAGTGATAATTCCCAACTAATTTGTCGATGCTCGATTCTAATTTGTGTATAACGTGTCTATCATATTCCTATTTATACTGCACTAAGCAAGTTGTTTTCCATGAATTTAAGTGTTTGTCAAAAGAATGTAATTTTTTCTCTGTTTGGTTTCGAAAGTTTCTTTACTAATTATAGTAATTACCTCTTCAGCTCCTCGGAAGAACTTAATACGAAAGGTTCAAGAATGGAACTGGACAATGGTATGTCGGTAAATAGTGTTTAACTTGTGTTGTGGCACTGTGTGAGAAATTCAGATGATCAAGTCAGCATGCATTGAAAGAAATGCCCTGCAATTCTTAGTTCTATCGTGGCTTGATGAAACTGCATTCATTCGAACTGATTGTCTATTGTGTATGCTCATGAATTCCACCCCCCCTCCCCGAACCAGGGTGCCTAAAGCCATGATTGCAGGCTGTCTTTCTTGGAGGATCTTTAATTTGGCTAGAAATGTGATAAACTTGCAAGTCTATCGACAAACAACAGTATTTAGGTTCCAAATTACTTAGTATTTCCATCAGTCTTTCCCTCTTTGCTTAGTTATTTTGTTCCCTCTTTACCTCTGAACTATGACATTTAGCCAATTGGATGGCCCTTTGGACTAATTTAGCAGCATAGATGTTACTGTGTATCTGTATGATAATATACTTATCATGTTTCAATTATCTTACATTGGAATCTAAAACCAGCTTTAGTCAAGGACAGTGGTTGAACTTCGGTTCACACATGATTGTGAATTGACGTTTGTTTATTTAGGATATTTTTCATAGTATAATTGGTCCATTCAGTGTAATGAAGATGCTTGTATTAAGGATTCATTTTTGAACGGGAAGCACAAACAAACTTGAACCATGTACATTCAGCAAAGCATAAGTATGCATTAACATCCAGGACGCAAATGCAACCCCAACTCCATTGCTAAAGCATGCCTAGCAAGCTGAATAGTGGAACACTGCACAAACAAATGGTTTGGATAGTATGTTAGATAATAAATAATTTACGGTAGTGAAGTTAAAATAGTTATTCAACCAGTAGTGAACTAAGACTGATGGGAAACCGTCCAAATTCCAAAATCTTCGGTTAACATGTAAATGATGAAACAACTCATGCCCTAATAGCGGACAATTGTACTCGAAGAACTCTTGAGCAGCATACTACGTAGCCTTATTTTTCATTTCCTCAAATTAATGTTATCCCAGAAACCAATGGTCCGGATATTCTGCCCAAACAAATTGGCTGGATATTATGTTAGGCTAAATCATGCCTAACACTCTGAACAGCGGAATAACGGAATACTGCACAAACTACAATTTAAGCTTTTTTTTTTTAAGATGACAAAACTACTCTCTATGATTATAAGTATTATTATTTGGAAAATTTGTATTTCCCTCTTAAACATTATATATACATATATATTTCCTTCCTAAATGATATTCTCTAAAGATATGAAAATATTCTTTTAAAATTTTATTCCCTTAAAATAGTAAAGTTAAAAATTTTTCCCACTAATACTAATTAATTTCCCGCTAAGACTCCCGGTTCTAGTATTTATATCTATCTTTTGATCTCGGCTTTGTGGATCATCCCTACATCTTGCGGCCATCATGCCATCTACCACCCATTGAAGGTTGAAACGAGTTAGTAATCACAACCCATTTGAATGTTCTCTCGTTAGAGGTTGAATTTTTGTGTTCTCTATGCTATTTGGTAATCTTAAAATTTTTAATATTTCTATTCGATAGTTGGATTGTTTTCCTGTACAATCATCACAATATTTGGATGGTTTTGCTAACTTAGTTTTTTTTTCTGGTTGGGGGTGGGGGGGCGGCGAAAGAGGGGGCATTGAATTGGTTGTTATTTTGGTTTTCCTACTGACTGGAATAGGTAGGAGAAATTGGTTGTTATTGGAGGAGAGAAATTGAATTGGTTGTTATTTTGGAGGAGAGAAATTGAAATTGGTTGTTTTTTTTTTCTTTTTATATTTGTTTAATTTACATGCTTAAACACCTTGCAAAGGCTGAAATTTTTTAATCCAAGGATGCATCAGAGATGACAAGAAAACAATCTTCATAGTCTACCAAATCTATTCCTTTGATAAACTTTAGTACTGTGGCTCAACTTGGTTAAGAGCGAGTTATAGAAAAGTTAGAGTGCTTTTAGAAGTATCTTTGATTAAATACTAATAGTAGGGTCAGCACACCCCATAAAAGTTTTCAAATACTTTGAAGTATATTAGGACTCTTAATCTATTTAACTTATGCATGGGCTTTTGGGACTAAGATATGTTTTTGAGCTTAATGTTTCTCCCAATTCCCTAACAATTTTTTGGTACCTCAGGTTATGTTATATATTTCTAACATGTTACTATTATGAATTAGTTCCAACTTTTGTACCATAGGTTAGCCCCTATTAAGTTTACCTTGGACAAAAGCTCAAGAATTGCTATAGCTATGTACTTAAATGTTCTTGATCTTTCTTTCTATTGAAATGGGTATACTTCTTGTATATTAATTAGTTAAGTCTTTTTCATCTCATTTACCTGATTTTGAGAGAAAAGCACCGGGAAAGATGAGGTCAGCTATTTTATGTTGGAGACTTTTTGGGTGACTGATGTTAACACCAGCCATGTATTCATCGCGTAACAGTCTTCTCGTCATGTATTGTTTGATAGGTTCTTCCTTGTACCAGTTGTACTATGCAGAACACAAAAAAAAAAAAAAAACAAAAAAACAAAACAGCTGTATTGTGCTTAAGTTTTGCCAACATGAGATATTCATTCCATATGAATACTATTTGCGTATACACCTTTTTTTTTCCCATACAATTTACCCCCTAAAAATACTAAATACATATATATGTATGTATGTAGATGTATCTTCAGAAAATCCCAATAATCTCTATCTCGGTGTAATCTAAACAGACTGCTTCCTTTTGTTGTCCATACAAATAGGTCCATCCATTCTCGATCCAATATCTCCATTAATCCTTGTGCTTGTGGAATATAGTGAAGAGGGATCCAATATCTCCTTTAATCCTTGTGCTTGTTGACTGTTTTATTAGGTTTTTGATATGGGAAGAAAATCTTTAAGAGACTATAACGACAACAGTCAAGGCGAATTTGCAGCTGAAGCACTTCAAATGAATGCTTCAAATTATGATAGTGAAACGCAACCACCTAGTGAATACCAATACACTGATACTCAAGTACAAGAAGAAGACCCAGGCAGCGAAGTTTATGATGATGTAGAAATAAAGGGTATGGTATTATATTGTCATTGAAATATTACTTTTATAATATTAAATATAAATAATTATGTTCCAGATGATCAAGGGAGTGTACGGAAAAAATGGGGTATACGTCCAAAAGATGTGTGGACATTACCCAATAATGAGTGGATTATAGTTCACTTCAATGAGCTAGGTCAACCAATTAAAAGAGGCAGTGGAATCTTAGGTGGCTGGTTGGGAACATTGACAAGAAAAAAAGAGTTTTGTTCAATTGAATGGACGGATTGGAGGAAAATGCCTAACAACAACAAAGAGAACTTGATACTTTTGACAAAGGTAAACAAACTTGATCTTATTTTATCTTGTGAATTTAAATTTTATCTATTTTAATGCATTCTTTTTACTAATTTAAATTGTTTTACAATGCTGTAGAAATATTTTGCGATTCCTGATGATTTTGAAGTTCAAAAGTGGGTGCTTCAATCAATTGGTCGAAAGTGGAAGGATTACAAATTCGATTTAAAATGTAAGTATTTTTTGCCAGATAAGACTCAAGAAGAAATATTCAATTTAGTACCAGTTGGAGTCTTTCCAAACTAATGGAAAACACTTGTACAATATTGGTTTTCAGAGAAAGCGAAGGTAACATTTTTTACCCCTTCATTGCTGAATTTTATTGGCTTTTTGTATTATGTTAAATGTTTTCTTAGCTTTTATCATAGTTTGCATAACACACACACACACACACACACACACACACACACACTATATATTACTTTTATTTTGGTCGAATCTTTACGAAAAGGGACAAGCGACACGAGCTCATAACAAAACTCTTCATACTAGTGGTTCACGAGTTTTGCAAGAGGAAGGAATGATTATGTGAGTTTTGATTGAAGTGTAGTGTCTTTACTTTTGTCTATATTTTGTTTTTTCTTCCACTTCCTTAGCATTAAATTGGTTAATGTTTTTTTAAAACAGAAGATGACCCATGGAAAAAAACCAGATCGGATTGTATTCTTCAAAATGACTCATATGAGAAAGGATGGGAATTTTTCAATGAGCAAATCGAAGAAGTTGTGGTAATACCATTTTTTTTTTAAAGTTGTCAAACTAAAGGTTATTACTCATTCTTAAAGTATATTATTATCGTGTGATCTAATTTTTATATTTGTGGTTATTAAAAAGGAAAAAGCTAATAACATTGTTGCTGAACGTGCGGCATTAAATGTGAATCAGAATGCTATTGAAGTCGAGAATGAAGTCTTCAATGAAGTTTTAGGTGAAGATCAATATGGTAGAGTTAGAGGTTATGGATTAGGAGTTACTCCTACACAACTGTTTGGAAGTAAAAGTCGACTTAAATGTCAAAATCAGCCTGAAGTAGAACGTCTTCAAAAAGAATTGTATGACATGAATCAAAGTTATAAGGCAAAGAATGAAAATATGCAGCAAGAGTACGAAGTAATGAAGAATGATTATGAGAAACAAATTGCTGATCTTCGTAAGGAGTTAGACTTTATTCGTAGCAACATGTCTCATTTAAAAACAATCTTTTCTGAGGTAACTCACATATATGTACTTATTTTTATTTAAATAAAAGTAAATAAAAGAAAATTTCTAATATGAATTTTATTTTTTTAAGCTGCTTATAATTTTACTGAATCTGCCTATACTCCAAAGTGACCCATATTTTTAATTCTCTTCAAGTAAGTGATATATCTTTTCAAATTATTTCGATTGTAACTATTAACTATATTAGTAATTTGATTTAAATCTATTAAATGCTTACCATTTTTTTTATTTGATGTGTAGGGCCGTTGGACTTTCCATCAATCCAAGACAACATGAAGAGCTTTTTTTTTTATATATATTTTGCCAATAAAATTGAATATTTATATTTCGTCTGATTTATATTATAGTTAGGCATTTCCTAAAATGCTTTTGAGTATGACTTTTTAAATATTGATCTAATTTATATGATTTATTTAAATAAACATTATTCATTTTGTTTCAAAATTATCATTGTTTTACAACTTTTTATTGTAGAATGTAAAAAGAAACTTTGTGATGGGACTTTAAATTGGAAAAATTATCAAATAATAAAAAATAATAATTATCGATTTTGTGACGCTTTAAAGAAATGTGAGGCCAAAATTAGGACATTATTTATATAGTGTCACAAAAACAAAGACACATTTATAAATAATGATAGTTATTTTAGGGACGCTTCAAAAATATGATCAATAAATTTTGGGACACTATGATTGATTGTGTCATAAAAAAGGGGACAGAATTGTATTTATGTGTCGCTATTTGGGGACATTTATATAATAAAATATCATCAATTTCGAGACGCAATAAATTTGAAACGTAGCCAGAAAAACAGACAGAATAAAAATTTTGTATCGTCAATTGGGGGACACTTTAATAAAATGTCGTTATATTAATGACATTAGAGAATTTAAGCGTAGTAAATTTAGAGATGCTTTTAAAAATACCGTTGAAAAATTTAGAGACGTTTTTAGTAAAACGTTGATAAATTTAGAGACGCTTATATAAAAAATATCGGTCCATATAGAGACGCTTATATAAAAAGCGTCGGTAACTTAATTTCCTGACGCAAAGTGTTCTGTCATAAAATTTCTTTGCAACACCACTTATAGCAATGCATGTGACGACACGTTTATAAGTATTGGTAAATAATTTTACGACACAATTTCCAAAATAATTTTATTAGCATCGCTAAATGCTAAGTTTGTTGTAGTGATTATCCTTCTAATTAATATATATATATATATATATATATATTATGGTTTGTCCCCCAACATCAAGTCCATAATTTCGCCCTTGTGCGGAACAACTTGTTGAAAAAGGAAAACGAAACTTTGAACAAGATTAATTTTTTTGGATATTAAAATAAATCAATTATATGTTCTAACATTAGGGTTTTTGGCATTAAAGTTCCCCAACATTATTTTTTGTAACATTTTAGTACTTTTTTTTTTTGAAGAACTCCTTCAAGATATCTCTCTCTCTCTCTCTCTCTCTCAGTGCATGTCATTTACTTCTGCAAGATTTCATTTCTCATTTTTCTAGATGATTGCATAAAAGTGTGTTGTTAGTTGCTTTGTATTCCTATTCAGATTAGGACAATGTAATTGAATTGAAAAAAAATTATTCTTAATATATTTAGGTTAAGAAGTTAGAATTATCTTATACATATTATAGTTAGAAAGTTGTTATATTCATTAGTTAGAAGTCAAAAGTTGTTGTAATTGGGCACCTATATAACAGTTGCAGTTAGTAACTTTTGGAGTGTTCTAGTTTGTTGATAGCTTGTGAGTGTAAGTTATATAGATATATGAGTGGTGGAAGATAAGGTGTACAAGGGATGCTTATGAGTTTGAATTAAATTCAAAGGATACTCATGTTTAAATCTGCTAGTGACAGTTAATAAAAATATTAAAGTTTAGCTTTAGTCTAAAATTTTAGGATTTTTTGAGAAGGTGAAATTGAATTAGAAGAATGCTTTAGGTAATGGATTTGAAAGTTAGTGAAACACAAATCTCTTTAAAGATTAGCATAGGGGTTAATACGTTTTTATTAATAGAATTATGTTCAGAGAGAGAATGTCGAATACATATAAACTTTCTTGATGACTTGAAGATGACTTAAAAAAGAATCTTGGAAAAATTTGAAAAATCACTTAGTCATTTAGTCTCCATGGAAATTTTTGTAGTTTCCCACTGCTGTCCGCAAATTGTGATTGCTGTACAACCCTTGATGCCATACCATTTCTACCATTAATTCCAAGTCTAGCTTGTGAAGCTTAGTAGGTTCATTTTGGAATTGAATATTTTATTTTAATTTATCATAAATATTTAGGAATAAAATTGATTAAATGCATATTACCACTTTACACCTATTAATTAAAATAGCTAATGTTGGGGCCTATAATCTAGAAGCTTGTATAGCTTAAATATAGGAGATTAGATGTAGAAGTTCTGAGAAAATATATGAGTGTTGCTATGTATCATCAATTTCGTGCCCTTCTTCTCTCAACGAGATTTTAACGTTTTCGAACTATTCTTGCCTTGACTAGCCTATCCTATTTAATAAGGATAAAGGAGGACATATTACTTTAATTTACTATCTTATTGAGTACCAAATAATGAAATTTACTTTTGACCTTTTAGAAAGATAAAAAAAGAAAAAGGATAAAGGACAAGTAGAAATTTAGAGTATATTTGAATTACAATATAAAAATAAAAATAATTTTTACTTTGTTTATCAAAATACAATGGATCCAATCTAAATAAGTTTTATTTAAAAAATTTAAATAAACTATTATTCACTTGTAAAACATCATACACAATATTTATAATATCTCCGTGTTTCATTTTTTTTAAGATTTAAATTTATTTTTGAATACAAAACTAAAACTATCTTTATAAATATAAAAATATGGTGTTCACCGATAATTTACGACATTTTTGGAGTTAGAGAAAAAAAATTATTTGTTATAATTTATGAAAATTAGGTCTATTTTCATCCCCCCACCCGGAGCTGGACCTCAGGGTCAAAAAGTCAAAAATGACAACTGGAGATGCTTTGGGAAGCTAATGCCAAAAAGAACAAACAACTTATTCATTGGGAAAATAATGAAGAACATAAAACGTCACTGACGAGGTCAAGATTTTGCATTGAATGATTTCTTTATTGACTTTGAGGAACAAAACAAAGACCGGCGTGGGATTCGGTCTTTCTTTATAGGTTTTTCTCATATTGCACGATGTGGAAATTTTTGTTGTTCTGTGCTGTATTCTGGAAATTGTGGAAATTTTGGTTGTGGTGCAACTCTTGATTCTATTCCATTTTATAGTAATATTAATTCAAAGTCTAACATGAAAGAGTATGATTTTTATTAGATATCTTTATAGTAAATATAAAATTATTAATGAAAGAATTGTCAATCAAAGTAGAGATGATTCGTTATAATAAAAATATTTCATATAAATTTGATGGTCATAAATTATATAATTTAAATTTTTTATTTTTTAAAAATGTAATAAGATGTAATATTTAGGGTGTAGTTTTAATGTAATGATCCATCAATATCATCTGTATAGAAATATTTATTTTTAAATAATAGATATTTACTCTTTTTTGTGAAAATGTTAATGTAGTAAACTTTGAATGTCGCGAGACTTACTCTTTTGTGAGAAAATAATGCTAACAAATCATATTTTTCATTCTTTAATACAAGTTTTAATAAAGTAAACTTTTTAATACATACATTTGAAGAGAAAAAATATATATATATATATATATATATATATATATAATTTGTAACAACTCATTTGATGAGAAATATTTTTATCAACTAATTGATACATATAAAAATTTCCAAAAGGTAGAGGGAATGACCAAATAATTTTTTATTTCCTTATAATTCTATTAATACTAATAGCCTAATAGTTGTGATTAATGGGAAATTAAACGGAAAGACTAAGTATGTTGCTGAAAAAATGATAAAGGACCTAAGAAATTAAAAATAAAGTATAAGGACCAAACAAGACAGTTAAAAAATAATAGAGGATCTAAAAAGTTAGAAATAAAGTATAGGGACCAACTATGATAGTCAAAAAAATTATATACCGAAAATGCCCTTTTAAATGTAGTAAAAGTCAAACCAATTACGTTGACTTAGCATTGACTAACAGAAATTTTAATGAAAAGACCAAGTATGTTAAACAAAAAATAATTTAGGACCTAAAAAGTTAAAAATAATGTTTAGAAATCAACCATGGCAATAGAAAAAAGTTCAGGGACTAAATATGGAATTAAGCCTAAATGATTTATACAGGCATGGATGAAATTAATATCTTGAACATGAGAGATAAAGTTATGAGAAAGAAAATAGTAAAGGATAATGTTATAAATTTTATATAATTTTTGAGAGAGTGAAATGTACAATTTATATAAAATTTTTCATTAAAATCTAAAAATTTTTCAAAAGAAATACATAATTTTTGAAAATATTTGAAGTGGCCATTGGTGTTTATATGTGGGAAGTACATGCGAACTAAGCTGTCCTTCCATGAAACTTCTTTTGCTGCAAGCTTCTACCATTAGTCACAGGGCAAAAAGAGCAAATTTCTTTGAATATTTGCAGATTTTGAATTTTACCTTCTTTATTTCAAAAGTTTAGTTTTTACTTTCCAACTCCTAAAATATTCTAATCTTTGTCCTTTCTCTCAATTTGGAAGATAATTTATGCCAACTATTCACACATGAGGGGAATTTTGGAATTACAAAGATAATTTTTAAATAAAATAAAAAATAAAATTTTCCTTTGTATATATATTTTTTTAATGTAGCAGAACCAAAAACTGGCAACGCCAAAGAGGTGCTCAAAGCCATGATATTCTGTTTGCTCAAAGACCTCGAATCTTCTTACAAATAAGATCGCCTCATACGATTGTTCAAAAATTGTGCTTTCTCTATATGGGAGAAAAGATCATCAACACAACCGGGACAAGACCATAGACAAAATTGGGTAAAAAATGTCTGTGGATGTCAACGTACATTCATTTCATGAATGAGAGACTTTGCAAGAAGACTGATACCTGTTAACAAATTCCCTTTTGCAAAGTTAGGAACCAAAATCCATATGCTTGAATTTCCAGACTTAACCACTTCCTATTAAAAGAATATAGACACTACAAATCCATTGGGTTTGCCATTAACCTTTTTATTTAACAAGGATAATATGACCTTTTTTCTCTATCATTTGTCAAATAACTAAGGTCTAAATTACTTCTACTTTCTTAATAATTTTACAAAGTGATTTAACTTGTTTTAACTCAAACATTATTTACCAAGTTTCTAATACATTGTGGAAAAGTTATTGAAGAATGAAATGTATTGGTGAACGAGTTATCAAAGAAATAGACGTTAGATGTTATCTTATTTAGTGATTACCAATTAACGTGACTCAAAAGTTAATGACTTGAATTACAAAAGTAATGTGCCACTAACTTGACTTGAAAGGGTCAAGTGGAAGTGCATATAAAGGTTCTATTTCACTAAAAGACTCAATAAGTGAGTATAGAAAACTTCAATCACATGAAAAATATAATTTGGTATAAATTTATTAAAAAGACTCATTAGAAGAAATTGGAGTTGGGACAAGGAAATCTTTGCACCGAATTGCTTGGGTAATCAAGAGGTTAAACCCACCAACATTGGCGGGTTATATCCATGAGGAAACTCTTCCTTGTCATCTTATTTTCTGTTCTTTCAATCCAAATGTTGATATTTTCATTTGGAGAATCCTAAAATGAATATTGACTATCATATGTATAGTCCTATAGTTGTGGACTATATATGCTAGGGCTTTGTTTTGTTTTGTTATTGCTTTTTTCGTTTTTCTTTTCCTAATCAGCAACAAAAAGAAGAAATGAGGGGGAGAAGGGATAATGTGCTTTGCTTTTCCTCTTCATGCCCGTGTTTGACCAG
>JANUWF010000187.1:0-32840 GCA_026120185.1 Voacanga thouarsii
CTTAATACTTTCTTAATTAATTCTCTATTTTTAATTTTTTTTATTTTTTTAAAGCTTCGTTTTCATCTTGCTACTATTGCACACGATGGTTTTCGGCTAAAATCAGCATAGACTAATCATCAAACGCCTAAATTTTCAGCGAAGGACCTTTCAAGAGAATGTTTTCCCTTGAAACCTTCACATATGCATGGAGATATTTACATATATGTTTTTAATTCTATGAGGGTTATGGAATTCTATTTAGATATACATTTTTTAATTCAAAAAAAATATTGTTTGAATCATTTAAGTAAATATGCACCAAACTCAGATTAGTCTCTTTGCCTTATATATATGTCCCATCTATTGTTCATTTAAGAAAAAGGTTGGAAAAGTGAGAGGAGAGGGGCGGGGAAAATTTGTAATGAATTATCTCCCATCCACTAATTAGTGAGACAAATTTTTTTTGTTATTTTTTTGTAAGTTTTGGATAATTCTTTCTTTATAAGGCATCTTTTGAATTGGAGTTAAAATATTACCAAATACCTTTTAGAAAACTAAAGTTAGTAACAAAATTCTTATCTTGACGAATTTCACCAACTTGTAGAGTTCACTGATATAATTGGGACTGATTCCCAAGATCAGAGTATATTTGAGAAAAATTGTCCCAGAGAACCCTTGTTGTAGAGTAACATGTATAATCCGCACCAATCTCTTCAAGCATGGAATTGATAAGCTATGTTATCACCATAGAAGTTTTAGCATCCCAAAGGGACAGGATCTTTCACATCAAGCTTCTCTATGTCTCCCGTTAGATAACAAATCTTGCCTCTCCTTCTGATATACATCCAAAGTAATTGAGAACACCAAAGGAGATTATCGCCATTTAGCCTGATTTTAGTGATCTGAATATGATGGCTTTCAGAAGGGTTTCAGGTTATTTGAGGTTCCGTTTTGAGATGCGTTTTGAGATGAAAGGGTGGCATTGCTGACACGATTTCAGACATATTGGGGACACGACTCAAACCCTGGGGAATTTTTCTTTTGACAGAGAAATAACAAAATCAATGAATTTTATATTACTTTTACATAGAGTTTTGAAGTTCTCTTCTAATATATATTTTGAAAATTTATTGAATTGAACTTTTTTGCTATGATTTTTTCATACTTCATGTTTCATCAATTTCTTATATTTTTAAACATTCTAGATTGTTTTTCATAAAAATAAATTTAATTTACAATTTTTGCAAATATCAAATGCAACCTATGCAATGCACGTACATGCAAATCCCTATTATTATTTTTTTTATTTTTTAATAAGATTATCCTTGGTAAAGTAAATCATAAAAAATTAAAAATGTTATAAAAAAAAAGAAAGAAAGTTAAAATTGATAAAATCTTAATTTACTAAATTCTAATTTCACAATTGAAATTTACTTCTTTTTTTTTTTTTTTTTGGTAATGAGGAGTGGTTAAAAGAGTTGGATAAGGAAAGGCAGCTCTTTTAAAGGAGTTTGATTGATTTCTAATATTCATTATTTAATATTGACAATTTTATAAATTTATTCTTCATTTTTAGTGTGGCTGTAAAAATAGGTACGATGCTAACATATTACTTTCATATAATATGTGAGTATATACATATATATATATATATATATATATATAAGGAAAATTAAATTGCCCTTACGATTGCTCTAGTTAACTCACTTACAGCTATATAAATGTGTATTTAATTATAAAGATTACTTCTAAATTTACTATTAATCTTCCAACAACTGATGATAAAGATTAAGCTATAGTGATATCGCCAGAGCTAGAGTCTCCTCTCTTGCCAAATCCATTTGTATGTTACTGACATTCCTACTCCATTTAATCAATATTCTCTCCCTTATTATATTTGGAATTATTTTTCAAAATTTCCAGAAATAGGCCTGTTTTTCAACAGAATTCCAACATTCGAGTGGCCAGAGGGGACTTTTCTAATTTGGGGAGATCACAATCTAAAAATCAGACCATTTAAAAATAGGCAGCATTTTCAAAATGCAACCAAATGAGACTAAATATATTTTCTGCTTTACCATAAATTAAAAATTTTGAAACTTAAAAGAAATATAAAACTTTAAGGTCGCATTCTAAGAATGAGACCTTGAGGTCTCATTCTCAAAATGCGACCTCAACACGGTTAATTTGCAATCCTCCTTGCAACTTGTAATTTCTTGCAAGTCCAGCATGACCCACCCCTCAAACTCCTGGAATGCAACAAAACCTATAGATATATTTCCCACATCACAACCCACTTGTAATACAATACTCAAATTACCAAACTGCAACAAACCTATAAATACGTTTCTCACATCATCTTAAATCACTTGTAATATAATAAAAATTGAATAATAATAATACTACAACCATACCAAAATAATTATCTCAAAATTGATGAAATTTAATAATTACTACAATAATACGATAAAAATATTAAAACAAAAATATATATATAATCTATTGAATCATTCAAAATATATATTTCAAGATGATAAGTACAATGGAGAAATCATATTCAAAATGCAATAAAATAAATGATGGAGTAACATAAATACAATACATGAAGAAATGAGCTAATCTCTTGTAGGAATAGGAACAAGGAGAAGCAATAACCACTTAAATGGAGGAAGAGATTGTATTTCGTCCTTTATTCCCTATAGCAACTGGGAATCAAAAAGGACCAAATTTGATGACTTATTAAGGGAAAGACGAAGTAAGAGCTTGCTATTGGCGACGTTGCAACATTTGTCGGGAAGAAAGGGTAGGTAAGAAAGGGTTTAGCTAATGGAGATATTAACTCTTTCGAGAACTAGTACCACGTAAATCATGACTAAAATTATTATTAGCACAATTTCTCCTAATATATCCACTCATATGACAATTACTGCATCTTGGGGAGAGTTGGGTGTGATAATCCATATCACAAGGTATCATCGATATTTGTTGATGGTCGGGAAGTTCACTCTTCATCATTTCTTCTAGAGGTGCAAATGCAAAAGTTGAAGGCCTCCAAAATTATTCATTTGCCACAAGAAAAAATTGACTCTCATATGTCAACTCACAATTTCTTCTAGTACAGAATTCCAAAACAAAATCAACGGAGTTCCAACTTTTGTGACAACATGTTGCAAACCCATACAAATAAGGTATATCCTATGTACTATCCATTTGGCAACCGCATGCTTTTGTCTCTCAAATTGACATTGTAAACATTCTAACTTCTATCCTCTTTCTAAATTAATGATTTGATCCTAAATATGTTGGCATATGGACTAAATTCAGTCACAATATTTCCTCTACATTTTTTCTCAAAATAAGAATACAATTTCCACATTTCAAATGGTAAAAGGTTGTCTTAAATTAGATGCCTTATCTTTATACCAATCTAAGAGGATTTTATCCTAGAAAATTATTGGTGGCATCCATATAGGATGCAAATAATCACCTCCTTCCACATGCAATTGTATGGACAAGGAGTCATTGGAGAGGTGGAGCTACTTCCTAAAACTTCTATGTCATCATGTTATTTTTTATAGACATATATGTCTTATTTCAGATAGATATAAAGGCATAATCAATGTTGTATACCAAAATGAATGGGTGGCCAGAACATTTGACTATCATCGATATTACCTCGGGCACATCAATATAAATTTTCATACCAAGTTTACGAGATACTAATTTAATAAATTTGATGTATGTTGCTTGGTCTAGAGTGTAGAAAAGCCAAGTGTCAATCATATTTGGCTTAAATCAGGATCCAAAAGGAAGATGTATTCAACTATTTAATGGATATTGATTTGAAAAAATAGACTTTGTTTAATGATTAAGGACATAGATATGGTTCAAAGACTACTAATTTATCTGAATGTATGAACAGTGTATTCAAGAAAGCAGGATCTCTCCCACTGAAAGTTTTAGTTGAAACTTCATTTATAAAGTTAGCTAAGTATGTTAGTGAGCATAGAGATGAGACATCTCATTTCAGTCACCCTTTACCATCTAAAATATGAAAATTATACTCTTATTTTGAGAAAAAAAATCTAGAGGGTATATTGTGACTGAATTTAAAGTGCGGGCTGGAATATTTGGGATCAAAGTATCCATTCAACAAGGGGGTAGAGGTTCGAATGTTTATAGTGTCAGTTTGAGGAAGAGATCAAGCTATTGCCAGAAGTGAAGTGTATAGAGTATACTTTGTTCGCATTTGTTTGAAGCATGTCATCACAGAGGTTGGAATCTCGGTGACTTTGTTTTGTAGTTTTACACTAGATGAAATTACGAGTTGACATATAAGGGTTAGTTTTTCCCTATGATGAATAAACAATTTTGGAGGTCTTCAACTTTTACATTTTCACCTCCGAAGAAATGATAAGGAATGAACTTCTCAACCATCAATGAACATTAAGGATACCTTGTGCTATAGATTATTATACACTCAACTCTCTCCCAAGATAAAGCAATTGTCATAGGAGTAGACATAGTAGGAGAAATTGCGAGGGTTTTGCAAGGGGAGTATTAACCCGCAAGTCGTGGCCCTCACAAAATCGTCGCAAATTGCGACTGTCCTTTTCGGCCCTTGCAAAACCCTCACAAATTACGAGGGTTTTGCGAGGGGAGTATTAACCCTCAAGTCGTGACCCTCGTAAAATCGTTGCAAATTGCGACGGTTTTGCGATGATCCTTTTCGGCCCATGCAAAACCCTCACAAATTACAAGGGTTTTGCGAGGGGAGTATTAACCCTCAAGTAGTGCAGCATTCCAAGTCTATAGATGTCGCAATCCAAGCCCTCCCTCGTTTTTGGGAAGGCAAATATCCTTGCAGGCGACCAATGACTTTTTGGAGTCCCACAAGAAATCCTGAGCCATCCTCTCCAATTCTCTAATCATAGCAGACGGAGTAGGAAGGATGGACAACCAGAAACACTCAACCCCTTAAAGTACGGATCTGGATAAGTTGGAAGCGCCCAACAAAAAAAGAGACCGTGCGGACCAACGGCTAATGTAAGAGGCAATTCTATCCAGCAAAGGTCTGTAGAAAGAAAAGTGGGTTCTACCAATCATGATTGGTAAGCCAAGGTAGCGAAATGGGAAATGGCTAATGGAAATGCCCGTATCAACCAGAATACCCTCCTGATCAGTGCTACTAATTCCAACTAGGTAAATATTAGATTTATCCTTGTTAACAGCGAGACCATAGCAACAATTAAATTCCTCTAGGCAATCAAGAAGAATTCAAATAGAAGAACAGTCACCCTTGGAAAATAGCATAATATCATAAGCAAATGCAAGGTGAGCAATCCTTAAAGCCTCGCACTTGGGATGGTAGTGGAATGTAGCCCCAAGTGTGTGCACTTTGATGACACAAGAGAAATATTCTAAGCAAATGACAAACAGCATAGGAGAAATTGGATCCCCTTATCTAAGACCCTTTGCACCTCTAAACAAACCTTGCACTGTCCCATTAATAGAAACAGAGAAAGATGTAGTAGTAACACATTGCTCAATCCAGCCCACGAAAAGATGCGAAAAACCCAGTTCATTTAGTAATTCCAGTAAGAAACTCCAGCTAACTGAGTCATTTGCCTTCCTTAGGTCCACCTTAACCGTACACCGAGGAGAAACTCTAGTCCTACTATATGCTCGCATAAGTTCCTAAACGATTAGGATGTTGTCCGCCATGAGTCTGTCATGAATAAACGCTACTTGGGAGATGTCCACAAGAAAAAGGAGAAGATCGCATTTTAAAAATGAGACCATTTAAAAATAGGCCGCATTTTCAAAATGTGACCATATGATACTAATATATTTTCCGCTTTACCAGAAATTGAAAATTTTAAAACTTAAAAGAAATATAAAACCTTAAGGTCGCATTTTGAGAATGAGATCAAGGTCTTATTCTCAAAATGCGACCTCAACATCCCATTCTGTTAACTTGCAATCCTCCTTGCAGCCTGCAATTTCTTGCAAGTCCTGCATGACCCACCCCTCAAACTCCTAAAATGCAACAAAACCTATAGATATATTTCCCACATCACAATTCACTTGTAATCCAATACTCAAATTGCTAGAATGCAACAAACATATAAATACATTGCCCACACCATCTTAAATCACTTGTAATATAATTAAAATTGAATAATAATGCTACAACCATACCAAAATAATTATCTAAAAAATTGATGAGATTTAATAATTACTACAATAATAGGATAAAAATATTAAAATAAATATATATGTAGTCTATTGAATCATTCAAAATATATATTTCAAGATTATAAGTACAACAAAGAAATCATATTCAAAATGCAGTAAAATAAATGATGAAGGAATAACATAAATACAATACATGAAGAAATAAGCTAATCTCTTGAGTACACTAAAATTATTATTAGCACAATTTCTCCTCCTATATCCACTCTTATGACAATTACTGCATCTTGGGGAGAGATGGGTGTGTGATAATCCATATCACATGGTATCCTCGATATTCGTTGATGGCCGGGAAGTTCATTCTTCATCATTTCTTCCAAAGGTGCAAATGCAAAAGTTGAAGGCCTCCAAAATTATTCATCTACCACAGGAAAAAACTGACTCTCATATGTTAACTCGTAATTTCTTTTAGTATAGAATTCCAAAACAAAATCAACGGGGTTCCAACTTTTTGTGACAACATGCTTAAAACCCATGCAAATAAGGTATATCCTATATAGTATTCTTTTGCAACTGCACGCTTTTGTCTCTCAAATTGACACTTGTAAACATTCTAACTTCTACCCTCTTGCTAAACTAAGAATTTGATCCTGAATATGTTGGCATATGCATTAAATTCAATCACAATATTTCCTCTAGATTTTTCCTCAAAACAAGAATACAATTTCCACATTTCAGATGGTAAAGGTTATCTTAAATTAAATGCCTTATCTTTATACCAATCTGAGTGGATTTTATCCTGGAGAATTATTTGTAGCATCCACATAGAATGCAAATAATCACCTCCTTCCACTTGCAATTGCGTGGACAAGGAGTCATTGGGGAGATGGTGCTAGTTCCTAAAACTTCTATGTCATCATGTTACTTTTGATAGACATATATGTCTTATTTCAGATAGATATAAAGACATAATCAATGTTGTATGCCAAAATGAATGAGTGGCCAGAACATTTGACTATCGTCGATTTTGCCTCGGGCACATCAATATAAATTTACATACCAAGTTTAAGGATACTAATGTAATAAATTTGATGTATGTTGCTGGTCTAGATTGTAGAAAGGCCAATTGTCAATTATATTTGGATTAAATCAGAATCTAAAAGGAAGATTTATACAACTATTTAATGGAAATTGATTTGAATAAATGGACTTTGTTATATGATGAAGGACATAGATATGGTTCAATGACTACTAGTTTATCCGAATGTATGAATAGTGTATTCAAGAAAGCAAGATCTATCCCACTGAAAGTTTTAGTTGAAACTTCATTTATAAAGTTAGTTAAGTATTTTAGTGAGTATAGAGATGAGACATCTTATTTAAGACACCCTTTTACCATTTGAAATATGAAAATTATATTCTTATTTGGAGAAAAAAATCAAGAGGGTATATTTTGATTGAATCTAATGTACGAGGCTGGTATATTTGGGATCAAAGTATCAATTCAACAAGAGGGTAGAGGTTCGAATGTTTATAGAGTCAGTTTGAGGAAGAGATCAAGCTATTGCCAAAAGTAGAGTGTATAGAGTATACTTTGTTCGCATGAGTTTGAAGCTTGTCATCACAGAGGTTGGAACCCCGTTGACTTTGTTTTGGAGTTTTACACTAGATGAAATTACAAGTTGACGTATAAGGGTCGGTTTTCCCTATGACGGATAAACAATTTTGGAGACCTTCAACTTTTACATTTTCACCTCCGAAGAAATGATGAGGAACGAACTTCTCAACCGTCTATGAACATTAAGGATACCTTGTGATATAGATTATCGTACACTCAACTCTCTCCCAAGATACACCTATTGTCGTATGAGTGGACATAGTTGAAGAAATTGTACTAATAATAATTTTAGTGTTTCAAGATATTAGCTCATTTATTCATGTATTTTAATTATTTATGTAACCCCTTTATAATTTGTTTTATAGTATTTTCAATAGGGTCTCTATGTTGTACTTGTGATCTTGAAATATTTATTTTGAATGATATAATCAACTAGATATATATATATATTTGTTTTAATATTTTCATCGTATTATTGTATGTAATTATTAAATTTTATCAATTTTTGGATAATTATTTTGTTACGATTGTAATATTGTTAAATAATTTCATTGTATTACAAATCGTTTAAGATGATGTGGGAAATGTATTTGCTGGTTCTATTGTATTCTAGAAGTTTGAGTATTGTATTACAATCAGGTTGTGATGTGGGAAATGTATCTATAGGTTTTTGTTGCAATCTTGGAGTTTGAAGGGTGAGTCGTATAGGACTTGCAAGAAATTGCAGCTTGCAAGGAAGATTGAAAGTTAATCATGAGACCTCAACGTCTCATTTTTAGAATGTGATCTTAAAGCTTTATATTTATTTTAAATTTCAATTTTTTTTTAATTTTTGGTAAAGCAAAAAATATATTTAGTCTTACATGGTCGCATTTTTAGAATGCAACCTATTTTTAAATGGTCTTATTTTCAGAATGCGACCTTCTCAGATTGAGAAATTCCCCAACACTCTACAAACTTTCAATCATTTCTCACTATAGTATTCTTCCCTCTTCCACGATAACTACCTCCCTCTAATCTTATCTTCTGTCACTATATATCTTCTTTCCTCTTTTCACCATAACTCCTTCCCTCATAATCTTTCACTATAATATTTCAATCTTATATCTCTACAATCTTCTTCTCTCCTTGCACCATAACTCCCTCTCTCGGATCTTTTATTAATCTTCTTGAGCCCGAAAATATTTATTCTATTAAATCCATGAAGGTATTTAAGGATATATGTAAGGACTGAAAGAAAAGAAATCAAAACCTAAGAAGAAGACAAACATGAGGAGATAGAATAAGAGAAACGATTAACATGTGAAGGAAATATTTAGATTTGGAAAGAGGAATTATAATTAAATTGTATTTAGTATGTAAGGCCCATGAGAAGATAAGGATAATAGCTTTACATTTAATAGGAAAGAGAAAATTGGACTAGAAAGGATGGAAATGCCAAACATAAATTGCTTTAATAGGAGGAAACCTTTTTTTTTTTTTTTTTTTGAGGAGTTAGAATTTAAATCAAGATATGAAAAATATATCTCATATTTTAACTCATTCAAGGTTAGGTATATTAGTTTGAGTTATCCATTATTTTGTGCACTAGTTTTTTTTGAAAGAAATTTCTCATTTCAAACCAAATCTAATAATTATAGATGAGGAAACTAAGGATGCAATTGCGAAGAAATTCTTTCCAATCCAAAACTTATATTTAATTTAAAATAATAATAATTTAAATAACTTTTTCCTTAAAAACTGTCATATACTCACAATGCATCGTATTCTTTTTCATTAACTTTACATTCCCACTTGGCCCCACATATTTAATAATTTTTATTGTATTTACTCAAACTCATCTCAATTCAATCTCTGACTGTTTAGAGATGCATCCTCTATCCATACTATGATCTTCGAGACCGGGAATACCATGCTAGCAAGTGGGCAAGCTAATTCCCTGTGCACTTTACAAACCAAAAATGGGATTATCAACTTGAACATAGAAATATTCAAAATAGAAATATTCATTAAAAGAACATAGTTGGTTGATAACATTCAAGACATCTCCCGGTGTGAACACTAAAGATTTGTAAATCGGAAGCATTCTGGCATTGTATGAATGTCTGCATGTTCAGCTGAAATGATAGTCCTTAACCTCCTTCAATCAGCAGCATTCAGCATGTGCGACTTCTTCATGGTTCCTAAAAACTACTCCTATTCCTACCTTGCCTCTAGCAAGCGCTTCATCCATATTAAGTTTGAGTTGTCCTATTGCGCTGCTTTGTGAATGACATCCACAGGATTAGAATTAATATGTTGTATTCTCAAAGTTAAGTTATGTATAGAGACTACTTATTGAATTTTCTTTATTTTTTGAGTTTTTAGTTATGAGTATTTTGAGAATCTTCATTTTTATATAATCTTTTATTTCAGCTTAATTACTAAAGATTACTTATTTTCCATCTCGATTAAAGCATGTTAATTTTTCATGTTTTGTTTATTTTAATTCTTTATCAGAATAGACTCAAAGATGGGCAAAAACTTCTATATCATTATGGAGGCAAGTAGAAGCCAATATATACAGGTTCTCTTAGAAGCTAGAAATCTGTCCCTGAGATTTCTTTCCTTAAACTAAAACTAAATTATAGCTAATTATACGAACCTACCAAAATAGTATATGGTAATTTAAGATATTATACATTTTATAGATACTCTAATACCCCCCTCAAGTTGGAGCATGAGGATTGTAAATGCCCAACTTGCAAATGAAAAAACCAAACTGTTGCTTCCCCAATGATTTGGTGAAAATGTCTGCGAACTGAACATGCGTAGAGACGTAGTGTGGATCTATAAGTCACTAGACAACTGCATCATGCAGAAAATGACAGTCAACCTCAATATGCTTCGTGCGCTCATGAAAGACCCGGTTAGCTATAATATGTAAGGCAGCCTGGCTATCACAATAAAGCATCATTGGGCGAGAATAAGCAACACCAAGACATAACAGTATGGCCTTCAACTATTTTAGCTCACAGGTAGTGGAGGCCCTGGATCGATATTCTACCTTGGCGGAGGAACGAGTCACAGTATGTTGTTTCTTAGTCTTCCAAGATATGGGAGAAGTACTAAGCAGAATAAACAAACCAGTAAGTGACCGCCGAGTCAAAGAGCATCCGAGCCAATCAGAATCACACCACGCATACAACTGCAAATCACAATCAGCCTGTAATAATATTCCCTGACCTGGATTACCTTTTAGATAGCGTATAAGACGGAGTGCGGCATCCCAATGCTCCTTCATTGGCTTGTGCATAAACTTGGCAAGCATATGCACACAATAAGAATTGTCAAGTCGCGTAACGGAAAGATAAATAAGGCAGCCAACCAACTACGATAACATTCTGGATTAGAAAGAGGTGTTCCAACAGCCAAGGGAAGACAATGATTCTGATCTAGAAGAAATCCAACAGGTTTAGGTCCCAACAAGCCCACTTCAAAGATAATATCCAACGTATATTTCCATTGACACAAAAATATACCAGCGTGATTTCGAGCCACCTCAGTCCCCAAAAAATATTTTAGAAGACCAAGATCTTTCATATAAAAACAAGTGCTCAAGTAGGCTTTGAAATTGCTAATTGAGCACTGTCATTGCCTGAAAAATCTAATCATCAACATAGACCAACCCATTAAGCTGCAAACTATCACGTTGCAAAGTAAAAAGTGAGTAGTCTGAATAGGATTGAGAAAAACAACGCAGAAAAGCGCCAGCCAACTTGGCAAACCAGCATCTAGGAGCGTGTTTTAAACCATATAGCGATTTGCAGAGGCGACAAACTGTAGTAGATAACTTAGATAAAAAACTGGGAAGCAATTTCATATAGACTTCTTCCTCAAGATCACTATGTAAAAATGCATTATGGGCGTCACTACAAGAAATATGCCAATTTACCACAAACCAATCCATGGCAATTCCGTCGTAATCTACCACAGAAGCAATTTGAAAAGAAACTGCCTGTGGCAAATCCGTGGCAAATTAAAATTTTTTGAACTGTGGACCACATCCCTCTTCATGGACCAGCCACACCAGATCATCGACTATACGATGCACAGCCTTCCTCATGCACCAGCCACTACAAGAAAATTGTGAATCTGGTACGGATTTTTGCCACGAAAAATATTCCGTGGCAATCAGCGATGGATTTTGCCACGGAACAGTAAAATACAAGGAACTTAAGAAGGAAAAAATACCCTAGAAAATCCGTGGCAATTTGCCACGGAATTGCAATGGAAATAATAGCAAGTAGCGATGCAAAAATATTCTGTCGCAAATCGGTAGCAAAAAAAGGCGTCAAAAAATTATGCTAAATATTACACAACGATTTGCGATGGAAACATTTCCGTGGCAAATTTATGCCAAACATTAGCCACGGATTTGCCACGGAATCACAAAATAGTGATAAAAAGAAAGGGCTAAATTTTGGAAATGGAATCATTCTTGAAATGGAAATGCGTTCATTCTTGAAATGGAATTGAAAATAAGATGTATTATTGTTTAGTATAGAAATATACGTTTGTATTAAAATTAGAAATTTTAAAGAAACGATATAATTTTATTTTATTTTGATTGTAAAAGCCATTGAAATTTGTTTTGAAGAACTATATTATCATTGAGAGTACATAAAAAAAATGTTATGCAAAGTAGCAATAAAAAGAAAGGGCTAAATTTTGGTTGTGTGTTCCGTGGCAATTTGCTACGGATTTGCCACGGAATCACAAAATTGCCACAAATATGTGGCAATTTCATGGCAGATTGCAATGGATTTGCCACCGCATTTTTTCCTTTTTCTTGTTCTAATTTATTAATTATATAGGTCTGTATTAATTTTTGTTCCATACATTTTAAATAACAATGACGAAATATTTTGTAAGGATCTTGATTTATTTATTTTTTAATGCGTTAATTCTTGAAATGGAATTGAAAATAAGATGCATTATTTTTTAGTATCGAAATATACGTTTGTATTAAAATTATAGATATTAAAGAAACAATATAATTTTATTTTTATTCCGATTGTAAAAGCTATTGAAAATTGTTTTGAAGAACTATATTATCATTGAGATCTCACCAGAAAATATGTTACACAAAGTAGTAATAAAAAGAAATGACTAAATTTTTGTTCTGTGTTCTGTGGCAAATTGCCACGGATTTGCCACAGAATCACAAAATTGCCACTAATCCGTGGCAGATTATTACGGATTTGCCACGGCATTTTTTTTTCATTTTTTGTTCTAATTTGTTAATTATATTGGTTTGTATTAATTTTTGTTCCATACATTTTAAATAACAACGATGAAATATTTTGTAAGTATTCTGATTTATTTATTTTCTAATGCGCTCATTCTTGAAATGGAATTGAAAATAAGATGTATTATTTTTTAGTATAGAAATAAACGTTTGTATTAAAATTAGAAATTTTAAGAAACGATATAATTTTATTTTATTTCGATTGTAAAAGCCATTGAAATTTGTTTTGAAGAACTATATTATCATTGAGAGTATATAAAAAAGAAAGTTACGTAAAGTAGCGATAAAAAGAAAGGGCTAAATTTTTGTTGTGTTTTTCCGTGGCAAATCCGTGGCTATTTACCACGGAATCACAAAATTGCCACAAATCCGTGGCAATTCCGTGGCAAATTGCAACGGATTTGCCACGGCATTTTTCCTTTTTTTTTGTTCTAATTTATTAATTATATTAGTTTGTATTAATTTTTGTTCCATACATTTTAAATAACAACGACGAAATATTTTGAAAGTATCTTGATTTATTTATTTTCTAATGCGTTCATTCTTGAAATGGAATCGAAAATAAGATGTATTATTTTTTAGTATCGAAATATACGTTTGTATTAAAATTATAAATATTAAAGAAACGATATAATTTTATTTTTATTTCGACTATAAAAGCCATTGAAAATTGTTTTGAATAACTATATTATCATTGAGATCTCACCTGAAAGTATGTTACGCAAAGTATTGATAAAAACAAATGACTAAATTTTTGTTGTGTGTTCCGTGGCAAATCCGTGGCTATTCCCTGGCAAAGTGCCACGGATTTGCCACGGCATTTTTTTTTCTTTTTTTGTTTTAATTTTTTAATTATGTTGTTTTGTATTAATCTTTGTTCCATACATTTTAAATAACATTGACGAAATATTAAGTAAGTAATATATATATATATATATATATATATATAAACACGATTTTGATGATAAATGAGCTACTAAAAACCTTGCTAATATGATATAATACTTGTGATGATTGATTCAACAAATTCAAGCAGCATGTGAGGTCTTTGGCACCAACTTTAACGGACCATGAAGTTGAAAGAATATTCCAGAAGGAGTTTATAGGATGGTTCAGGACTTATGTAAGTTTGGCAATGTATAAAAAGTGTTTGGTTATTTGATATAACACTTCCACTCATGTGCTTAATTTTTTTTCATTTAAATAGATTCACGATCCAAGTAACAAAGAAGATAACATATGCCTAAAGAATTTATCTTGGGGACCCTCGGCTCAAGTAAAATCATTTAATGGTTACTTTGTAAATGGGTTTAGATTCCACACATATAGCCATGGGGACGGGAAAAAAACTGTAAATAGCGGTGTATGTGTTAAAGGAGGTGGAGATGGGATGTCTGGGTATGATTATTATGGAATTTTGAAAGAAATAATCGAAGTTGAATTTGTTGGCAGTCTAATCTAAAAGGCCATGCTTTTTAAATGGATTGGTTTGATATCACACCCAATCGGGGTACAAGAGTGCATTTTCAATATAAGCTTGTTGACATTAATCACGAGAGGAGTTATGCTGGATTTGATCCATTTGTATTGGCCCATCAAGCTATGCAAGTATATTTTACTTCATATCCTGGTAGCAAAAGACCAAAGTGTGATTGGTTAGTCGTATGCAAAATAAAAGCACGACATGTAATTGATGCACCATTGGTTGACAAAGCCTACCAAGAAGATGTGGATGAAGCTGAAGCAATAACCATATGTATAGGAGATGACATTGGTCCCCTGGCTCATGAATCTAGTGAAAAGGAGGTAGTGGTTACTGAAGTAGAGTTTATTACAACGTCAGAGAATGACTCAAGTTACAAAGAGGATGAAAGAGAGACTAATTGGGAAACCGATGATGAAAATGATGACATTGGTGAAGAGTATGTGTCTGATGCTGAATCAGAATAAATATTGTTTGTAACATCAAAAGAGATTAGTAATTTCATTAGTTTTACTTGTAAAAAAGTGCCTTACACGTTACCTTAAAAAATGCCTAACTTATCAATGTCAACTTCACTTCTACCCTCCCTTCTTCTTTTTGTTATCCGTAAAAGGTGGATTTTTTGGCTTTATATATGGAACAAAACATTGAATTTGTTGAAGTTGTTCATTTATTTTACAAGCTATATTCTTATAAATATTTCATACTTCTTTTTCTTTTTCTTTGTCATTTTTTTTTTTGTGGTCATCTTCATTTTCTCTTCTTTAATTAAGCATTGAAAACACATTATTATTGTCATATGACTTATTATTATTATTATTATTATTATTATTATTATTATTATTATTATTATTATTATTATTATTATTATTATTATTATTATTATTATTATTATTATAAAATTAACTTGATCAATGACTCTATACAAATAGAACAATATGGCTAAAGGAGGAAAAAAGAAGCGTTCGAGTTATGATTCATTTATATCTGCTTCAGAGGTAGGGCAACCTCCATCTCATGCCCAAGAAGTTAGAACTCCAGTTGCCACTCCTTCTTCTAGTCATCCAAATGCGTTGCCTTCTTCTACTCAGCAGCCGACATCCATTTCTGCTCCCAGTCAGATGCCTCTAGACAACAATAGAGCTGGTGAACAGTTGGGGTTTTCCCTACATACACCAGAGACATCTCGTTTTCTTGTGGTTGGAGGTGTACAATCTACTTCATGTCCACCTACTGATCCTGGACAACATCAATAGGGTGCTGAGTCTCCCAATCCATTAGTTCACCCTTCAGTAGGTAGTGCTACATCACAACACCTGGATAATAACACAATCAAGCCTTATGGTGATACGTAAGTAGCACATAATGTTTTTCTTATATTTTACTTCAATTTCATGTTCTGTATTGCTATCTAGGTTGCTCGACCCATTTTGTGGTCTTTTTCCCTCAATTGTTTTCCATTCAAATCTAGTCTATTATGCTATGGTTTTTAACATTTGTCTAATTATTATAGATTCACACGTCAGTCTGAGTGTGCAAAAACTATCACCACAATAATAAAGCAGTGATTTAAGGATTGCTGGCCATGATTCAGTGATGTACCTGCTGATGTTAGGGATATTTGGTTTAAGGAGTTTGTTGTACGTATTTGTCTATTACTTTTTTGTTGTTGTATGTTCACATTTTACTATCAGTCTAAATACCAATTATCTACCTTTATTTCAGAATGTGTAGTCCTTTTTATAATGTACTAACCAGTTCATTATTGTAGAAACACTGGACATGGCACCCGGATCATTTGCCACGGATACGTTCAGCGTGGGAGGAAAGATGTCGGGCTAGATTGACTAATACCCTTTCAAAGATTAGGAATGTACATAAGAAGAGGCCTGCTTGGATGTCAGAGGACATATATAAACAATTGTGCAGATACTGGCAGTCCGAGGATTGGCAAAAAAAATCAAATATGGCCAAAGAAAATAGAAGGGCTAGTTCTACTAAACACACCGGAGGTTCCATTAGCTTTACGGAGCATGAGTCAAGAGCGGTCTTTTCTCTTATATGATCTATAGTTAAATGTTTACTTTACTAATTGCTATTAAATTTGTACATATTGAATCAAATTCTGAATTTAATTATCACTTTAATACTTCTTACAGCGTGCGAAGCAAGAGGATGACTTTGACTATCTTGCATTGTTTGAAAAATTACACCAATTTCAAGATGGGCCAAATAAGGGCGAATTTGTAGATGAGAAATCCCACAAGATTAGTGTATGCTATATATTAATTTTATTTTTATGAAATTGCATATCACTTTAATTTTTGTTTATAGTTTCACCTTCGAATTATTCAGGAAGATGTCCACATGATGAAGTCACAGTACTCTCAAATGGAGTCTACTAATTTAGCATCCACTTCAAGTTCCGTGCCAGATGAGAAAGCTATGATTTTGTCGGCTGCAGGTGGATTGAAAAAGGGAAGGGTCTATGGCATGGGATCTGAGGCCTCACACTTCAGACTTCAGTACCGTCAGTCTGGGGTCTTGTCTTTGGGATCATCAGTGGATATAGAGAAGCTTCGTGGCGAGCTTGAGCAGTCCCTCCAGCAGCAGCTTTAGCAACAACAGCTTCAGGAGCAACTTCAACAGTAGCTTCAACAATAGTTGGATAAGAAGGACAAAGAGATAGAGAAAGAAAGGAAAAGGATGAAGAGGACTTTAGAGAAAAAGGATAAGAAAATGTCTGCATTGATTGATATGAATCGCATGGTGATGTAGCATCTTAAATTACAAGTTCCCTCTATTCCCTCTTCTGACTCTGATGATTCTGACGAGGATAACTCTGGCCCTTCAACAACGGATGATAGTTAGATTGGTATTATTTTCATATGGATGTTAAGTTTGCATTGCTTTGATTATGAATTTATATTTACTATTTTTAGATATTTTGATGATATATGATTATTTGGGTATTTAGGCTCTAAACAAATTACGAAATTTTATGGTTTGCTAAAACAATTGTGGTGGATGTGTTTTGTAGTTGTGCATTGTGTGGTGGGAATATGTTTTGAGACGTTGTAGGAAGTGTGTTGTGCATGTGTGCAGGGAGCATGATACTCAAGAACGTTGTAGGATGTGTATAGTGAATATGTATGTATGTATGGATAATAGATTATAAATGTTATAGGTTGTGTATAGTTAATATATATCTATGGATAATGGATTATAAATGTTATAGGTTGTTTGTTGTGTATATGTCTAGGGAATGTGACTCGAAACTTTGTAGGCAGGGAGTGTAACGGAGATTATGCATGTGTGTAGGATACTTTGTGCTAGATATTTTGATGATATATGATTATTTGTGTATTTAGGCTCTAAACAAATTACGAAATTTTATGGTTTGCTAAAATAATTGTGGTGGATGTGTTTTGCAGTTGTGCATTATGTGGTGGGAATATAATTTAAGACGTTGTAGGCGGTGTGTTGTGCATGTGTGGAGGGAGTATGATACTCAAGAATGTTGTAGGTTGTGTATAGTGAATATGTATGTATAGATAATGGATTATAAATGTTATAAGTTGTTTGTTGTGTATATATCTAGGGAATGTGACTCGAAACTTTGTAGACAGGGAGTGTAACGGGGATTATGCATGTGTGTAGGGCATACTGGTTGCTATGGAATTATGAATAGGGAAATGTAACAGGCTTTGAAGCTGAAATTCTAGACTGCCACAGATTTTGATTCCGTGGCAATTTGCCACGGATTTGCAATGGAAGATAGTACTAAAATTCGTAACAATTTGCCACGGATTTGCCACAAATGAGATTTGCTTGAGTATTATCCGTCGCAAATTGGTGACAATCTGTCACGGATTTGCCACGGATGGTACCTGCTTAAGAAACATCCGTGGCAATCTGCCACGAATTTGCCACGAACTGTACCTGCTTGAGAAATATCCGTGGCAATCTATTACGGATTTTCCACGGATGGTACCTGCTTGAGAAATGTTCGTGGCAAATCTGTGGTTAATTGTCACGGATAGTACCTGCTTGAGAAACATCCATGGCAAATTGCCACGGATGGTACCTGCTTGAGAAACATCCATGATAATTTCGTGACAATCTACCATGGATTTGTCACGAATTGTACCTGCTTAAGAAATGTCTGTGGCAAATTTGTGGCAATCTGCCACGGATCGTACCTGCTTGAATAATATCCGTGGCAAATTTTGTGCCACGAATTTATCATGAACTGTACCTACTTGAGAAAATGTCGCCAGAGCTAGAGTCTCCTCTCTTGCCAAATCCATTTGTATGCTACTGATATTCCTACTCCATTTAATCAATATTCTCTCCCTTATTATATTTGGAATTATTTTTCAAAATTTCCAGAAATAGGCCTGTTTTTCAACAGAATTCCAACATTCGAGTGGCCGAGGGGACTTTTCTAATTTGGGGAGATCACAATCTAAAAATCGGACCATTTAAAAATAGGCAGCATTTTCAAAATGCAACCAAATGAGACTAAATATATTTTCTCGCTTTACCATAAATTAAAAATTTTGAAACTTAAAAGAAATATAAAACTTTAAGGTCGCATTCTAAGAATGAGACCTTGAGGTCTCATTCTCAAAATGCGACCTCAACACGGTTAATTTGCAATCCTCCTTGCAACTTGTAATTTCTTGCAAGTCCAGCATGACCCACCCCTCAAACTCCTGGAATGCAACAAAACCTATAGATATATTTCCCACATCACAACCCACTTGTAATACAATACTCAAATTACCAAACTGCAACAAACCTATAAATACGTTTCTCACATCATCTTAAATCACTTGTAATATAATAAAAATTGAATAATAATAATACTACAACCATACCAAAATAATTATCTCAAAATTGATGAAATTTAATAATTACTACAATAATACGATAAAAATATTAAAACAAAAATATATATATAATCTATTGAATCATTCAAAATATATATTTCAAGATGATAAGTACAATGGAGAAATCATATTCAAAATGCAATAAAATAAATGATGGAGTAACATAAATACAATACATGAAGAAATGAGCTAATCTCTTGTAGGAATAGGAACAAGGAGAAGCAATAACCACTTAAATGGAGGAAGAGATTGTATTTCGTCCTTTATTCCCTATAGCAACTGGGAATCAAAAAGGACCAAATTTGATGACTTATTAAGGGAAAGACGAAGTAAGAGCTTGCTATTGGCGACGTTGCAACATTTGTCGGGAAGAAAGGGTAGGTAAGAAAGGGTTTAGCTAATGGAGATATTAACTCTTTCGAGAACTAGTACCACGTAAATCATGACTAAAATTATTATTAGCACAATTTCTCCTAATATATCCACTCATATGACAATTACTGCATCTTGGGGAGAGTTGGGTGTGATAATCCATATCACAAGGTATCATCGATATTTGTTGATGGTCGGGAAGTTCACTCTTCATCATTTCTTCTAGAGGTGCAAATGCAAAAGTTGAAGGCCGCCAAAATTATTCATTTGCCACAAGAAAAAATTGACTCTCATATGTCAACTCACAATTTCTTCTAGTACGTAATTCCAAAACAAAATCAACGGAGTTCCAACTTTTGTGACAACATGTTGCAAACCCATACAAATAAGGTATATCCTATGTACTATCCATTTGGCAACCGCATGCTTTTGTCTCTCAAATTGACATTGTAAACATTCTAACTTCTATCCTCTTTCTAAATTAATGATTTGATCCTAAATATGTTGGCATATGGACTAAATTCAGTCACAATATTTCCTCTACATTTTTTCTCAAAATAAGAATACAATTTCCACATTTCAAATGGTAAAAGGTTGTCTTAAATTAGATGCCTTATCTTTATACCAATCTAAGAGGATTTTATCCTAGAAAATTATTGGTGGCATCCATATAGGATGCAAATAATCACCTCCTTCCACATGCAATTGTATGGACAAGGAGTCATTGGAGAGGTGGAGCTACTTCCTAAAACTTCTATGTCATCATGTTATTTTTTATAGACATATATGTCTTATTTCAGATAGATATAAAGGCATAATCAATGTTGTATACCAAAATGAATGGGTGGCCAGAACATTTGACTATCATCGATATTACCTCAGGCACATCAATATAAATTTTCATACCAAGTTTACAGATACTAATTTAATAAATTTGATGTATGCTGCTGGTCTAGAGTGTAGAAAAGCCAAGTGTCAATCATATTTGGCTTAAATCAGGATCCAAAAGGAAGATGTATTCAACTATTTAATGGATATTGATTTGAAAAAATAGACTTTGTTTAATGATTAAGGACATAGATATGGTTCAAAGACTACTAATTTATCTGAATGTATGAACAGTGTATTCAAGAAAGCAGGATCTCTCCCATTGAAAGTTTTAGTTGAAACTTCATTTATAAAGTTAGCTAAGTATGTTAGTGAGCATAGAGATGAGACATCTCATTTCAGTCACCCTTTACCATCTAAAATATGAAAATTATACTCTTATTTTGAGAAAAAAAATCTAGAGGGTATATTGTGACTGAATTTAAAGTGCGGGCTGGAATATTTGGGATCAAAGTATCCATTCAACAAGGGGGTAGAGGTTCGAATGTTTATAGTGTCAGTTTGAGGAAGAGATCAAGCTATTGCCAGAAGTGAAGTGTATAGAGTATACTTTGTTCGCATTTGTTTGAAGCATGTCATCACAGAGGTTGGAATCTCGGTGACTTTGTTTTGTAGTTTTACACTAGATGAAATTACGAGTTGACATATAAGGGTTAGTTTTTCCCTATGATGAATAAACAATTTTGGAGGTCTTCAACTTTTACATTTTCACCTCCGAAGAAATGATAAGGAATGAACTTCTCAACCATCAATGAACATTAAGGATACCTTGTGCTATAGATTATTATACACTCAACTCTCTCCCAAGATAAAGCAATTGTCATAGGAGTAGACATAGTAGGAGAAATTGCGAGGGTTTTGCAAGGGGAGTATTAACCCGCAAGTCGTGGCCCTCACAAAATCGTCGCAAATTGCGACTGTCCTTTTCGGCCCTTGCAAAACCCTCACAAATTACGAGGGTTTTGCGAGGGGAGTATTAACCCTCAAGTCGTGACCCTCGTAAAATCGTTGCAAATTGCGACGGTTTTGCGATGATCCTTTTCGGCCCATGCAAAACCCTCACAAATTACAAGGGTTTTGCGAGGGGAGTATTAACCCTCAAGTAGTGCAGCATTACAAGTCTATAGATGTCGCAATCCAAGCCCTCCCTCGTTTTTTGGAAGGCAAATATCCTTGCAGGCGACCAATGACTTTTTGGAGTCCCACAAGAAATCCTGAGCCATCCTCTCCAATTCACTAATCATAGCAGACGGAGTAGGAAGGATGGACAACCAGAAACACTCAACCCCTTAAAGTACAGTCTGGATAAGTTGGAAGCGCCCAACAAAAAAAAGAGACCGTGCAGACCAACGGCCAATGTAAGAGGCAATTCTATCCAGCAAAGGTCTGTAGAAAGAAAAGTGGGTTCTACCAATCATGATTGGTAAGCCAAGGTAGCGAAATGGGAAATGGCTAATGGAAATGCCCGTATCAACCAGAATACCCTCCTGATCAGTGCTACTAATTCCAACTAGGTAAATATTAGATTTATCCTTGTTAACAGCGAGACCATAGCAACAATTAAATTCCTCTAGGCAATCAAGAAGAATTCAAATAGAAGAACAGTCACCCTTGGAAAATAGCATAATATCATAAGCAAATGCAAGGTGAGCAATCCTTAAAGCCTCGCACTTGGGATGGTAGTGGAATGTAGCCCCAAGTGTGTGCACTTTGATGACACAAGAAAAATATTCTAAGCAAATGACAAAAAGCATAGGAGAAATTGGATCCCCTTATCTAAGACCCTTTGCACCTCTAAACAAACCTTGCACTGTCCCATTAATAGAAACAGAGAAAGATGTAGTAGTAACACATTGCTCAATCCAGCCCACGAAAAGATGCGAAAAACCAAGTTCATTTAGTAATTCCAGTAATAAACTCCAGGTAACTGAGTCATTTGCCTTCCTTAGGTCCACCTTAACCGTACACCGAGGAGAAACTCTAGTCCTACTATATGCTCGCATAAGTTCCTAAACGATTAGGATGTTGTCCGCCATGAGTCTGTCATGAATAAACGCTACTTGGGAGATGTCCACAAGAAAAAGGAGAAGATCGCATTTTAAAAATGAGACCATTTAAAAATAGGCAGCATTTTCAAAATGTGACCATATGATACTAATATATTTTCCGCTTTACCAGAAATTGAAAATTTTAAAACTTAAAAGAAATATAAAACCTTAAGGTCGCATTTTGAGAATGAGATCAAGGTCTTATTCTCAAAATGCGACCTCAACATCCCATTCTGTTAACTTGCAATCCTCCTTGCAGCCTGCAATTTCTTGCAAGTCCTGCATGACCCACCCCTCAAACTCCTAAAATGCAACAAAACCTATAGATATATTTCCCACATCACAATTCACTTGTAATCCAATACTCAAATTGCTAGAATGCAACAAACATATAAATACATTGCCCACACCATCTTAAATCACTTGTAATATAATTAAAATTGAATAATAATGCTACAACCATACCAAAATAATTATCTAAAAAATTGATGAGATTTAATAATTACTACAATAATAGGATAAAAATATTAAAATAAATATATATGTAGTCTATTGAATCATTCAAAATATATATTTCAAGATTATAAGTACAACAAAGAAATCATATTCAAAATGCAGTAAAATAAATGACGAAGGAATAACATAAATACAATACATGAAGAAATAAGGTAATCTCTTGAGTACACTAAAATTATTATTAGCACAATTTCTCCTCCTATATCCACTCTTATGACAATTACTGCATCTTGGGGAGAGATGGGTGTGTGATAATCCATATCACATGGTATCCTCGATATTCGTTGATGGCCGGGAAGTTCATTCTTCATCATTTCTTCCAAAGGTGCAAATGCAAAAGTTGAAGGCCTCCAAAATTATTCATCTACCACAGGAAAAAATTGACTCTCATATGTTAACTCGTAATTTCTTTTAGTATAGAATTCCAAAACAAAATCAACGGGGTTCCAACTTTTTGTGACAGCATGCTTAAAACCCAAGCAAATAAGGTATATCCTATATAGTATTCTTTTGCAACTGCACGCTTTTGTCTCTCAAATTGACACTGTAAACATTCTAACTTCTACCCTCTTGCTAAACTAAGAATTTGATCCTGAATATGTTGGCATATGCATTAAATTCAGTCACAATATTTCCTCTAGATTTTTCCTCAAAACAAGAATACAATTTCCACATTTCAGATGGTAAAGGTTATCTTAAATTAAATGCCTTATCTTTATACCAATCTGAGTGGATTTTATCCTGGAGAATTATTTGTAGCATCCACATAGAATGCAAATAATCACCTCCTTCCACTTGCAATTGCGTGGACAAGGAGTCATTGGGGAGATGGTGCTAGTTCCTAAAACTTCTATGTCATCATGTTACTTTTGATAGACATATATGTCTTATTTCAGATAGATATAAAGACATAATCAATGTTGTATGCCAAAATGAATGAGTGGCCAGAACATTTGACTATCGTCGATTTTGCCTCGGGCACATCAATATAAATTTACATACCAAGTTTAAGGCTACTAATGTAATAAATTTGATGTATGTTGCTGGTCTAGATTGTAGAAAGGCCAATTGTCAATTATATTTGGATTAAATCAGAATCTAAAAGGAAGATTTATACAACTATTTAATGGAAATTGATTTGAATAAATGGACTTTGTTATATGATGAAGGACATAGATATGGTTCAATGACTACTAGTTTATCCGAATGTATGAATAGTGTATTCAAGAAAGCAAGATCTATCCCACTGAAAGTTTTAGTTGAAACTTCATTTATAAAGTTAGTTAAGTATTTTAGTGAGTATAGAGATGAGACATCTTATTTAAGACACCCTTTTACCATTTGAAATATGAAAATTATATTCTTATTTGGAGAAAAAAATCAAGAGGGTATATTTTGACTGAATCTAATGTACAGGCTGGTATATTTGGGATCAAAGTATCAATTCAACAAGAGGGTAGAGGTTCGAATGTTTATAGAGTCAGTTTGAGGAAGAGATCAAGCTATTGCCAAAAGTAGAGTGTATAGAGTATACTTTGTTCGCATGAGTTTGAAGCATGTCATCACAGAGGTTGGAACCCCGTTGACTTTGTTTTGGAGTTTTACACTAGATGAAATTACAAGTTAACGTATAAGGGTCATTTTTTCCCTATGACGGATAAACAATTTTGGAGACCTTCAACTTTTACATTTTCACCTCCGAAGAAATGATGAGGAACGAACTTCTCAACCGTCTATGAACATTAAGGATACCTTGTGATATAGATTATCGTACACTCAACTCTCTCCCAAGATACACCTATTGTCGTATGAGTGGACATAGTAGAAGAAATTGTACTAATAATAATTTTAGTGTTTCAAGATATTAGCTCATTTATTCATGTATTTTAATTATTTATGTAACCCCTTTATAATTTGTTTTATAGTATTTTCAATAGGGTCTCTATGTTGTACTTGTGATCTTGAAATATTTATTTTGAATGATATAATCAACTAGATATATATATATATTTGTTTTAATATTTTCATCGTATTATTGTATGTAATTATTAAATTTTATCAATTTTTGGATAATTATTTTGTTACGATTGTAATATTGTTAAATAATTTCATTGTATTACAAATCGTTTAAGATGATGTGGGAAATGTATTTGCTGGTTCTATTGTATTCTAGAAGTTTGAGTATTGTATTACAATCAGGTTGTGATGTGGGAAATGTATCTATAGGTTTTTGTTGCAATCTTGGAGTTTGAAGGGTGAGTCGTATAGGACTTGCAAGAAATTGCAGCTTGCAAGGAAGATTGAAAGTTAATCATGAGACCTCAACGTCTCATTTTTAGAATGTGATCTTAAAGCTTTATATTTATTTTAAATTTCAATTTTTTTAATTTTTGGTAAAGCAAAAAATATATTTAGTCTTACATGGTCGCATTTTTAGAATGCAACCTATTTTTAAATGGTCTTATTTTCGTAATGCGACCTTCTCGGATTGAGAAATTCCCCAACACTCTACAAACTTTCAATCATTTCTCACTATAGTATTCTTCCCTCTTCCACGATAACTACCTCCCTCTAATCTTATCTTCTGTCACTATATATCTTCTTTCCTCTTTTCACCATAACTCCTTCCCTCATAATCTTTCACTATAATATTTCAATCTTATATCTCTACAATCTTCTTCTCTCCTTGCACCATAACTCCCTCTCTCGGATCTTTTATTAATCTTCTTGAGCCCGAAAATATTTATTCTATTAAATCCATGAAGGTATTTAAGGATATATGTAAGGACTGAAAGAAAAGAAATCAAAACCTAAGAAGAAGACAAACATGAGGAGATAGAATAAGAGAAACGATTAACATGTGAAGGAAATATTTAGATTTGGAAAGAGGAATTATAATTAAATTGTATTTAGTATGTAAGGCCCATGAGAAGATAAGGATAATAGCTTTACATTTAATAGGAAAGAGAAAATTGGACTAGAAAGGATGGAAATGCCAAACATAAATTGCTTTAATAGGAGGAAACCTTTTTTTTTTTTTTTTTTTTTTGAGGAGGAAAGATTAGTGTATGCTATATATTAATTTTATTTTTATGAAATTGCATATCACTTTAATTTTTGTTTATAGTTTCACCTTCGAATTATTCAGGAAGATGTCCACATGATGAAGTCACAGTACTCTCAAATGGAGTCTACTAATTTAGCATCCACTTCAAGTTCCGTGCCAGATGAGAAAGCTATTATTTTGTCGGCTGCAGGTGGATTGAAAAAGGGAAGGGTCTATGGCATGGGATCTGAGGCCTCACACTTCAGACTTCAGTACCGTCAGTTTGGGGTCTTGTCTTTGGGATCATCAGTGGATATAGAGAAGCTTCGTGGCGAGCTTGAGCAGTCCCTCCAGCAGCAGCTTTAGCAACAACGGCTTCGAAGACAACTTCAACGAGTAGCTTCAACAATAGTTGGATAAGAAGGACAAAGAGATAGAGAAAGAAAGGAAAAGGATGAAGAGGACTTTAGAGAAAAAGGATAAGAAAATGTCTGCATTGATTGATATGAATCGCATGGTGATGTAGCATCTTAAATTACAAGTTCCCTCTATTCCCTCTTCTGACTCTGATGATTCTGACGAGGATAACTCTGGCCCTTCAACAACGGATGATAGTTAGATTGGTATTATTTTCATATGGATGTTAAGTTTGCATTGCTTTGATTATGAATTTAGTATTATTATGAATTTATATTTACTATTTTTAGATATTTTGATGATATATGATTATTTGGGTATTTAGGCTCTAAACAAATTACGAAATTTTATGGTTTGCTAAAACAATTGTGGTGGATGTGTTTTGTAGTTGTGCATTGTGTGGTGGGAATATGTTTTGAGACGTTGTAGGAAGTGTGTTGTGCATGTGTGCAGGGAGCATGATACTCAAGAACGTTGTAGGATGTGTATAGTGAATATGTATGTATGTATGGATAATAGATTATAAATGTTATAGGTTGTGTATAGTTAATATATATCTATGGATAATGGATTATAAATGTTATAGGTTGTTTGTTGTGTATATGTCTAGGGAATGTGACTCGAAACTTTGTAGGCAGGGAGTGTAACGGAGATTATGCATGTGTGTAGGATACTTTGTGCTAGATATTTTGATGATATATGATTATTTGTGTATTTAGGCTCTAAACAAATTACGAAATTTTATGGTTTGCTAAAATAATTGTGGTGGATGTGTTTTGCAGTTGTGCATTATGTGGTGGGAATATAATTTAAGACGTTGTAGGCGGTGTGTTGTGCATGTGTGGAGGGAGTATGATACTCAAGAATGTTGTAGGTTGTGTATAGTGAATATGTATGTATAGATAATGGATTATAAATGTTATAAGTTGTTTGTTGTGTATATATCTAGGGAATGTGACTCGAAACTTTGTAGACAGGGAGTGTAACGGGGATTATGCATGTGTGTAGGGCATACTGGTTGCTATGGAATTATGAATAGGGAAATGTAATAGGCTTTGAAGCTGAAATTCTAGACTGCCACAGATTTTGATTCCGTGGCAATTTGCCACGGATTTGCAATGGAAGATAGTACTAAAATTCGTGACAATTTGCCACGGATTTGCCACAAATGGGATTTGCTTGAGTATTATCCGTCGCAAATTGGTGACAATCTGTCACGGATTTGCCACGGATGGTACCTGCTTAAGAAACATCCGTGGCAATCTGCCACAGATTTGCCACGAACTGTACCTACTTGAGAAATATCTGTGGCAATCTATTACGGATTTTCCACGGATGGTACCTTCTTGAGAAATGTTCGTGGCAAATCTGTGGTTAATTGTCACGGATAGTACCTGCTTGAGAAACATCCATGGCAAATTGCCACGGATGGTACCTGCTTGAGAAACATCCATGATAATTTCGTGACAATCTACCATGGATTTGTCACGAATTGTACCTGCTTAAGAAATGTCTGTGGCAAATTTGTGGCAATCTGCCACGGATCGTACCGCTTGAGAAATATCCGTGGCAAATTTTGTGCCACGAATTTATCATGAACTGTACCTACTTGAGAAAATGTCTGTGGTAAATTCGTAGTAGATTGCCATGGATAGTACCTGCTTGAGAAACATCCATGGCAAATTGCTACGAATTTACCACGAACTGTACCTGCTTGAGAAATGTCCGTGGCAAATCCGTGACAAAATTGCCACAGACGGTACCTGCTTGAGAAACATCCGTTGCAATTTCGTAGCAATCTGTCACAGATTTGCCATGGACTGTACCTTCTTGAAAAATGTCCGTGGTAAATCCGTGGCAGAATGCCACGGATTTGCCACAGATGGTACCTACTTGAGAAACATATGTGGCAATTTCGTGACAATTTGCTATAAATTTGCCACGAACTGTACTTGCTTGACAAATGTCCGTGACAAATTTGTAGCAATCTGTCACGGATCGTACCTGCTTGAGAAACATCCGTGGCAATCTGCCACGGATTTGCCACGGACTGTACCTGTTTGAGAAATGTCCGTGTTGCAAATCCGTGGCAGATTGCCACGGATTTGCCACAGACAGCCTATATTCCATATTGTTTCCATGGCAAATCCGTGGCAATCTGCCACGGATGGTACCTACTTGAGAAATGGTCCATGGCAAATCTGTGGCAGATTGCCATGGATTTGTCATGATTCTCTCACAATATTTCTCCCTAAATGTAATACCAACTTGAACAATCCGTGGCAAATTGCCACGAAAAATATTTCTGTGGCAAAAAAATAGTTAGCCACGAAGGTCTTTGCCACGGACCTTTTCTTTGGCAAATTCTAGTTTAGCCATGGATTTGTCCATGGCAAATTGGCAGATTTCTTGTAGTGAGCCACATCGGATCGTAAACTCTTCGATTCATAGCCTTCCTTATGCACCAGCCACACCGAAGTGCAGCCCCTAAATTGTTCAAGAATTGCACAACGCAAGACTCGGATCCATACCCTTATGTTTAGCTGCTGAGCTAGGGCAATTGTTCATGCTATCCTTTTTTTTTTTTTTCTATTTAAACTATATTGAACAATCTTTGTGTACTTTCTTTAAAAAATAAAAGTATTATAACAAAATATAATAATCATATTAAATTCAATATAAAAAGCATATTAATCAATACAAAAAAATAATTTAAAAATTTTATATACTGTCAATTCTATTTTCTTTTTTATTAAATAATTTATACATACATAAATTCATACACAATACACACACACACACACACATATAAATATATATTCATATACAGACACACACACACATATATATATATATATATATATATATACAGACACACACCAAATATTTAAGTATACACACACACACACATATATATATATATATATATACATACACATATATATATAAATATATACTTATTTATTTATAATAAATATATACATATATATACACACATATTCATTATATATATATATATTCATATACATACACACACACACACATATTCATTTATATATATATATATATATATTCATATATTCACACACACACACACACACACACACACATTCATATACATAAATTTGAAGGTAATCGGATATACTTTGACACTTAATCCCGTAAAATATCTACTAAAATACTAAAAACCTAAGGCATTTTACAAAAATAGGTGCCTTTTAAAGTGAAACAATTATTTTTTGAATGTAAATTTAGTGTTATTTTTAAATCCGCTTATTTAAATTTTTTTAATAAAATAAAATTAATAAATTTAGAATTTTTAATCAAAGTATTCTAATTTTTTAATAAAAATTAAAATATTAAAATATTACATTTAATAAAAATATTAAAATATTTAAAAATTTTAAATTTTTTATTTTCATATAGATATATATTTTGACACACAAAATATTATATTCTATTTTAAATTTGTATCAATCCTTTTTTAAGAATAAATAAGTTAGAGATAAAAAAACAAAATGTTCATAAAATATTTGAACATTTTAATCAAAATTTATGGAATAAAAATAAATATAACAAAAATTAGAATAAAAAAGAAAAAAAATAATTCCGTGGCAAATCCCTCGCAAGTTGCTAGGGAGGGATTTGCCACGAACTAATACAATTCATGGCAAATCCGTAGCAGATTGTCACAAATTTGTCATGGAACACATAATAAAATTTTTTTATTCTTTTTATCACTATTTTACCAAACATATTTTTTGTTTATTCTAAATGGTAATACAGTTAATTGCACTGATATTTTCAATGGCCTTTGTTGTCAACATAAAAAAAATTTATATCATATCTTTAAAATTTTTTTATTTTAATACACACATATATTTCGACACACAAAAATATTACATTTTATTTTATATTCATATGATGTGTACGAATTTGGGTATAAAAAATCATTAAAAAAAAGCACATTTCCAATCAAGTTTAAATTAAAACATTAACCCCCAAATTACACATATGAGCAAGCGTACTCATCATTAAGCATAGCATAGGGTTTAAAACGAGAATCAATCCTCAAAGAACAGGTATGCATTAATCACATTTCTTTCATTGTTGAACTGACTCAATAAAGTGAAAAAGAATAAAAATAAAAATAAAATAAAATAATATATACATGTCAAGAATGGAGAATTATATAACTCAAACCATTATTTTGACAAACACGACCTTAAAGTACCCAATCATTAGCGTAACTAATCATTCTCTTTGCATCATGAAGGATTAAGATAAATTTACTTCTTTTCCAATCCATGAAATCACTATCTTCTAGACAAATTAGCATCACATATCATGTCTCAACTAATTCATCCAAAAGACGCATTAAACACAATTCTTGATTAAATCCCTATATCCTGACAAATTTAAAACATGAAATTAATCAATGAATCCATATCCTAGCAGACATCAATTGACCTTTAATTACTCAGTTCTTAGCAATTAACCCCCTTTTCAAGCAAGTTAATAGATAACAAATATGAAATTAATGAATTGAGACCACCATCAACCCCTTTTCCAAGTAAGTTAATAGAAAGAAACAACAAATTAATCTCATAATCAGCATAAGTAATTAAATATGAAGAATAACAATCAATTAATCAAAAGATCAAAGTAACTCTAAAAATCATGAATACCAAAAACAATGTCAATTTATAAAAAAACAATTAATACATCATTGTTCAAGAAAAGAAAACAAAGTTAAAAGAAAACACTGATAGACAAGCCTTCTTCTTCTTCCTTCGTAGACTCTCTTGTACAATCCTCCTTGATTTGATGAATTCCTCCTTGAACTTGAGTGATTTTGTGTTTTGCTTCTTGAATTCATGCCTTTAACTTGTGTGCTTTTCCTCTATTTATAGGCTTTAGAAGTGCCTAAATTCGTCCCTCTAGGGTTTCTGGCCGAATAGAAGTAGGAAAATACCAAAACTTTGAAAATTGCAAAAAATGCACACAAAAATCAAGGCACGCCTCTGTACCAGTGCACAGCTGGTGCCGCTTGTCCTACCTAGGGCCGGCACTGGTTGCATTTTGTCTCTCTATCCGTTCATCAATTTTCTCGATTTTCGTGCTAAATTCTTCCAGGTCGCAGTCGGCGCCGCCTCTGGGCTCCCAACCAGTGCTGGCTGTGTTCTGTTTAGCCCTAATTTTGCCAAATTTTTATAGCCCTGAAGTGCATGCCAGCAGCACATGGCCGGCGGCGCCTATCTTGTCCTGGCCAGCGTCGCTTCTAGTCTGTTTAGAGACGATTTTGTCTTATTTTACCCCTAAAATCTGAAATAATACATAAAATATCTTTCCTATAGTAAAATCTAAAATATGAAGAAAGATGACCAATTATTGCACAAAATGTATCACAAAATGGCATTAAATAACTAGGAAATGTATTACTAATTTAGGCCCTATCATTGTATCAATTCATTGTCAAGAATAAATAAGTTGAGATAAATGTTTATAAAACATTTGACCATTTTAATCAAAATGTATGAAATAAAAATAATATAAAAAATTTTTAGAATAGAAAGGAAAAAATAAATCCATGGCAAGTCCCTCGCAATTTGCGAGGGATTTGCCACGTAACACATAATAAAATTTTCTGATTCTTTTTATCTCTATTTTACCTAACATTTTTTTTTTGTATATTCTAAATGGTAATATAGTTAATTGCACTAATATTTCCAATTTCTTTTGTTGACAAAAAAAAATTTATATCATATCTTTAAAATTTTTTATTTTAATACACACATATATTTTGACACACAAAAATATTACATTCTATTTTAAATTCGTATCAATTCTTTCTCAAGAATAAATAAGTTAGAGTTAAAAAAACAAAATGTTTATAAAACATTTGACCATTTTAATCAAAATGTATGGAATAAAAATAAATATAATAAAAATTAGAATAAAGAATTTTTTAATTCTTTTTATCACTATTTTACCTAACGTATTTTTTGTATATTTTAAATGGTAATATATTTAATTGCACTGATATTTCCAGTAGCTTTTGTTGTCAAAATAAAAATAGAAAGATGAAGG
>JANUWF010000188.1:0-48640 GCA_026120185.1 Voacanga thouarsii
AATCGAAGCATTCATATATTGAAGGCGTGGGGACTTTAGGCTCATTTTGAAAGATAGTTTTCATTTGGATTTAAAAACACATTTTATGTTCCATCATTTTCTAGAAATTTAGTTTTTATTTCAAAAATATCAGTTATTGGATATTATTTTTTGTTTCACTATTCTTCTATGAAACTTTTGAAAGACAATAAAGTTGTTGGTTTTGGAATTTTGGATGGAAGTTTATTCATATTTGAGCTACACCCCACATATGAAAGTAATGTTTCAATTTTACATGATAAAGAAGTTACCATTAAATGTTGTTTAGTAAGTGAAAATTCATCAAGTTTTTGACACAAGAGATTGGGATATATCTTAATTGATTGAATCAATATGTTAGTTAATGATGGAGTTTTAAAAACTCTTTTTTTTTTACTTTAATACTTGAGTGGACTGCATTAAGGGATAGCAGACTGACAAATCTACTAAAGGTGCCAAAAGGAGTTTCCATTTACCTAAGATCATCCACATGAGATATTTGTGGACTATTTTCTATCCCTTCCTTGAATGGTGAGACATATTATATCTCATTTATTGATGACTATTCAGGATACATTTATCTTTATTTTCTGTTTGACAACTCTGAAGCACTTGATGCTTTCAAAACTTTTAAAGTAGAAGTAGAGAAACAAAAGAAGATTAAGATCAAAATTGTAAGATTTGATAGGGGTGGAGAATATTATGGTAGGTACACAAATAAGAAATAAGCTAAAGGTCCATATGCTGAATTCCTAAAGGTTGAGGGTATCATTGCCCAATACGCCATGCCTGGAACACCACAATGAAATGACGTAGCAGAAAGAAGGAATCGCACTTTGATGGACATGGTGAGAAGCATGATTAGCATGTCAAGTTTACTATTATCCTTATGGAGTGATGCCTTAAAAACTATTGTGCATATTTAAAATAGGGTTCCATCCAAATCTGTCCTTAAGCACCATTTGAGTTATGGAATGGATGAAAGTTGAGATTAAAACATTTATACATTTGGGGATGTCCAACTGAAGTACGTGATTATAACCCACATATAAAGAAGTTAGATGAACCCACAATTAGTGATTATTTTATAGGCTATGTAGTTAACTCAAAGGGATATAGATTCTATTTTCCTTCTCATACTCCTAAAGTTTTCAAGGTTAGAAATGTTAAGTTTCTTGAGGAACATGAAGTAAGTGGGAATGGCTTAACTCAAAAAGTGGAACTTGAAGAGGTAAGGGAACCACTTCCTATAACACTCTAACAAATTGACAATGTTCCTCAACCTAATTTTCAAAAATTGGTTAAAGAACAACAAGTTCAAGAACCACCACTGGTTGAGGAATTGCATCAAGAACAACCTATTTTACTTGAATCTACTAGTGAAAAAACTTCTGAATTAGTGGGAGTGAGACAATACTCAAGAATACGAAAGTTAGCAATTTCTAGCGATTACCTGGTATGCCTTCAAGAATTTGACTATGATTTTAGAATAAAAAATGACCTACAATCTTTTTCACGAGCCATGAATGGTGAAAATTTCACATTTTGGTATGATGCCATGAAAGATGAAATAGAGTCAATGGCTAAAAATAAAGTTTGGGATCTTGCCAAGTTACCAGAGGGGGCTTCTACTATAGGATCCAAATGGGTCTTTTAAACAAAGAGGGACTTATCAGGAATATAAAGCCAGATTTGTTGCTAAAGGCTTCACTCAAAGAGAAGACATTGATTAACATGAAAATTTCTCTCCAATACTTAAGAAGGATTCATTGAGGATAATCATGGCACTAGTAGCTTATTTCGACTTAGAGTTATATCAAATGGATGTGAAAATAGCCTTTTCGAATGGGGATCTTGAAGAAGAGGTACGTATGTGTCAGCTCGAGGGATTTTGTGATAAAGATAAAAGTCACCTAGTTTGCAAGTTAAAGAAGTCCATCTATGGATTTAAAAAAGCTTCCCGTTAATGGTATATTAAATTTGATCATATTATCTCTTCTCTTGGATTCAAGGAGAATATTGTTGACCAATTCATATACCTTAAGATAACTAGGAGCAAGTATATCTTTTTGGTCCTATATGTAGATGATATTTTACTTGCAAGCGATGATTTGAGTTTGTTGCATAAGACTAAGCAGTTCCTTATCTAGAATTTTAAAATGAAGGATATGGATAAGGCCTAATAGGTTATTGGCATATAGATTCACAGAGATAGGTCCCAAAGAAAATTTGGGTTGTCTCAAAAAGCCTACATTGAAATAATTATGGAACGTTTTGAAATGAAGAACTACTCTTTTATTGTAGCACCCATTATCAAGGGTGATAAATAATCTTAAAACAATGTGCTCAAAATTCATTGGAACAAGACCGAATGAAAGCCATCCGTTATGCTTCCCTTATTGAAAGCCTTATGTATGCTCAAGTTTGCACTAAACCTGACATTGCTTTTGCAGCAGGGATACTTAGCAGATATCAAAGTAACCCTGGTCTTGATTATTGTAAAGTTGGTAAAAGGATTTTGAGATATTTGTAAGGGACCAATCACTTTAAGCTTACATACAAGCACACCGATGTGTTGAAAGTGGTTGGATATTCAAATTTTGAATTAAGTGGATACAAAGATACTGGTAGATCCACTCTAGGATGCATCTTCCTTCTAGTTGAAGGTGCTATATCTTGGAGAAGTGCTAAGGAGACAATTATTGTGACATCCAAAATGGAGGCTGAATTTATAGCATGCTATGAAGCTACATAGTAGGTTTTATTGTTAAGAAATTTCATTTATGGCCTTAGAGTTGTTGACTCTATTTCAAGGTCGTTGAAGGTCTTTTATGATAATTAGATTGTTGTGTATTTTTCTAAGAACAACAAAAGTGGCAGCCGAAATAAGCACATTAACATAAAGTATTTAATGGTTAGAGACTACGTCTAGAGGTGAGATGTTTCTCTTGAGTATATTAGCACAAATTTAATGATTGTTGATTCTATGACCAAAGGATTACCAGCTAATGTTTTCTAGGATCATGTAACCCATATGAAACTTGCTAGCTCGATTTAGAATTGCCTTTTTTCTTACTACTTGTCTAGACATAATTTGATTCTTCATTTTGCAAGACAATGTGCATTTTGTATTAAGTATATGATCATTGGATCAATAAAGTTGGACCCAGAATGACTTAAATTAAGTTCATTCATAAAGTTTAAATGCTTGATTAGAATGTATTGTTCATTGTAATACATTGAATGAAGTGTTTTTAATTAAGGTATAACTCTCGTGATTCCTGTATTGTACATTTTAATTAAGTAGTTGTTGCACAACCAATTAGTTTTTTGAGTGACTCATATAAAGTTTATGGCTATGTTATTTATGTTTGTCACTCATAGATATTACTTGAAATAATGTGTGGCCAAGTGGGACAATGTAAAATGTGATATTCTTTTAGAGATCTTTTGTGTGGCCCCATATTATTGTCTAATTCAATTAGGTATCTCCCATAATCTTTCAAATAAGGTAATATAATATTAACCTAATCAAATTAGGTTATATGGAATATCCCAAATCTTTTGGGATTAGGTAACTTTTGGTTGTGCTATCTTATTTTTAATTTCTTTGATAGAAAGAAATTGATATGCATACGAACATTGGGGTCCCTAACCTAACTATATATATGCCTGTGATATCCATGAGTCTAAATATTCTAATAGGCATAGGTTAGAGGATTCAAAGAGAGATTTGTGAGTTTTCTGTATTTTTTTGTGTGTTTGTGGGTGCAGTAACAACAAGGAGAAGTTCCGTGTAAGGATTAGAACGACCATCAATCAATCTCTTGTTCATTCATTACTTAATTATTATAGTTGAAGGTAAATTCTTAGATATATATTTTCGTTATATTGTATATGTTAATATTTTGTCAAATATATCCCTATTGTGAAATTGTTGAATTAATAGAAGCTCCACTAATTATAGATGATATGGATGTCTACCACTTAGTAGAGACACCAAAATACATATTAGTGGAAAATGATGTATTTCACTAATAAGAACTCTATAAATAGAGCTCTTCCCAAACTTAAAAGAGATATCATTTTGTGAAAGAATTGTTAGAGAAAATTGTGAGAGAAAAGAAATAGAGAAGTTTGGAAAAATTCTTGTGCAAATAATAGTTAGAGATTTCTTATTGTGTAAATGTTATTCTAACACTACCAAAATTTCATAATACGTTATCAGCACGAGTCTCTGCCGTTATAAAAGTCAGAAGACTAAAGCACGAGTCTCTATCATTACAAAAGCTAGAAGATAGATACGTATTCATTGATTCATATGGCTAACCTTGCTAAACTCGAATTTGTAGCCATTGATATTTCTGGAAAAAATTATATGTCATGGGTTCTCGATGTAGCATCTAAATGTTGAAAGCCTTAGTGAAACTATTCAAGAAAATAATAGTGCACCTGCACAATAAAAGACAAAAGCTTTGATTTTTATCCGTTGTCATATCGATGAAAATTTGAAAATAAAATATCTTACCGAAAAAAATCCATATATCCTGTAGGTAAATTTAAAAGAAAGATTTAACCATCTAAAGATGGTTGTACTACCCACTGCACGGTATAAATGGTTGCACCTGAGGTTGCAAGATTTTAAAACTGTGAATGAGTATAGCTTCGCGATATATAAAATTACATCTTAGTTAAAATTATGCGGAGAAAAAGTTACTGATGAAGATATGTTGGAGAAGACATTCTCCACTTTTTATGCCTCGAATATTGTCCTGCAGTAACAACATCAAGAAAAAGGGTATACAAAATTTACAGATTTAATTACTGTCCTCCTTATTGCAGAGAAAAATAATGAGTTATTATTGAAAAATCACGAAACCAAATGAATTGGCTCAACAGTACTCCTAGAAGTGAATGTTGTTGGCTCTAGTAGAAGCCATCGTTATAGTTGTAGTCATGGCCGTGGCTGTGGCCGTAGTTGTGGTTATGGTCGTAGACATGCTTGATATTTCCCTTATCACAGTCATAATCAAGATGTGAGAAATATTGGCCACCTGAAGTGGAACAGAAAAGATAATAAGGAAAAAGAAAAAGAAATGGAAGAAAATGACGAGGATAAGTGCTATAGATATGACATGAAAGGTCATTGGTCACGTAACTGTCGTACGACCAAGTATTTAATTAAATTATATCAAGTTTCACTGAAAAAAAAATGTTAAAGCAAATTTTTCTCAACATCCAGTAAATGATGTTGAGGATGATGATATTGATCCTGAAGATCTTAATATCAATATTACTCATATGGATATATCTGATTTTTTCGAATACCCAGACAGTAGGATAAGTCAAATATTTATCTTGCTGGGATCCAGAGATCTACACAGAAGAGTATCCTGAATAACATGGGCATTCCTATTGGGGAACTTCCTTTTCGCTACCTTGGCGTACCAATCAGTAATGGTAAAATAAGGCTAACCTTCTACAAACCATTGCTTGATAGAATTGGATCTTACATTGGGAGATGGTCTGCACGTTCTCTTTCGTATGCAGGAAGACTCCAATTGATCTAGGCTATTCTTCAAGGCGTTGAGTGTTTTTTGTTGTCCATTCTTCCTACTCCGTCAGCTGTGATTTGCCAGCTAGATAGGATGGTTAGGGATTTTCTGTGGAACTCAAAAAATGCATTGGTTGCCTGGAAAGATATTTGTCCGCCCAAGATCGAAGGTAGACTTGGTTTGCAAAATTTACAAGCTTGGAATGGGGCATTATTGTCTAGAATCATCCGGGACGTACAAGCGAGAAACGAGTCCTTGTGGGTCAAGTGGTTGGACCACTACTATATGAAGGGCAGATCAATTTGGGAAGTTGACCATCATCGGAGCCATTCCTTTCTGCTTCGTAGACTCCTCTCAATCAGAGACGTAATAATGGATAGGGAAAAAGATAGTCATAGTGCGGCTTACCTTCTTCACACTTGGTCTATGGGTACTAATTCGTTCACTTCTCAAGCTTATGAATATCTGAGGCCAACTACATTCAGGGTATATTCGGCTAATACTGTTTGGAAATAGGGTCTAACCCCTAAGTACTCATTCATTCTTTGGTTGTGTGCTAGGGGAAGGTTGAAGACCAAAAATGTACTTGTGTTCCTTTTTGATGACATGTCATGTCCACTGTGTAAGTCACAATTGGAAACGACTAACCACTTATTTTTCAGGTGCCCCATCTCTGCTACGATTTGGAGGGAAATTAAAAGATGGCTAGGATTACATCAACCAATGAATACGTCCAGTGTGTGCTTTAAGTGGTACAAGCGTGCCAACCGTGGGTCTTCGTGGTTAGCTAAGGCAAAGGCTACTGCTATGGTAGCCACTTTCTACTTCATCTGGAAGGCTCGTAACAAAGCTGTTTTTGAGGGGGAAGTTTGCCAAGCATTGGATATTGTTAAGAGGATTAAAACACATGTGTACACTGCTATTTTTATTTTGTACCCAAATATTTTGACTAGTTTTGAGAATTGTTGTCATATCTGCTAGCAATTAGTCTTTTTGACTATGGACTAGTAAGTAACCATGTAAATATCTTTTGATCAATATTAATTATTTTACATTTTGATAAAAAAAAAACTAATGTCTCACTTTGATATTTTTAAATTTTCATTATATGCTAATAATATTTACATTTGCATATACATATTTTTTTGTTCAGATGGCTGTTGTTAATGATGATGCATGTATTATTGATAGTGGAACTACACATACCATACTAAAAAATAAGAAATATTTTTCTTATCTCAAAATAGGAGAAATAAATATTTATACTATAAATAATAGTACAAATGTGATTAAAGACTCCGGAAGAGTTAGTATATTGTTGTCTGAAGGAACAACAATTACTATTGATAAAGCATTATTTTCTTCAAAATCCAGAAGAAATTTATTGAGTTTTAAAGATATTAGCAGAAATAGGTATCATATTGAAACAAATGAGGAAAATGGTATTGAATATTTGTATATTACTCAAATTAATTTGGGTAAGAAATCTATATTAGAAAAAATACAGTCTTTTTCTACTGGCCTATATTTTGCAAAAATATGTACAAGTAAAATTCATCATCTAGTAAATCAGAAGTTTACTGATCCTACTACTTTTAGCATTTGGCATGATCGGTTGAGTCATTTGAGATCTACCATGATGAGAAGAATAATTGAAAATATACATGGTCATTCCTTAAAAAATAAAAAGATATTGACATCAGAAAAATTCTCATGTGCTGCATGTTCCATTGGAAAATTAATTATTAGACCATCACCAGTAAAAGTAGGAGTTGAAAGTCCTACATTTTCTGAACGGATTCACAGAGATATTTGTGGACCTATTCATCCACCTTGGACCGTTCAGATATTTTATGGTCTTAATTGATGCATCATCCCGATGGTCACATGCGTGTTTATTATCTACTCGCAACTTGGCGTTTGCGAGATTACTTACTCAAATAATTAAATTACGAGTATAATTTCCTGACCATCACATTAAAAATATCCGTTTAGATAATGCTGGTGAATTTTCATCACATGCTTTTGATACATATTGCATGTCAATTGGGATTAATATTGAACATCCTGTAACTCATGTTCATACACAAACTTGTTTTGCTGAATTTTTTATTAAAAGATTACAATTAATTCTAAACCATTATAAATGAAAATAAATCTCCCAACATCTGCTTGGGGACATGCTATTTTACATGCTACGGCACTTATATGTATTAGGCCAACTAGTTATCATAAATTCTCTCATTTGCAATTGTCTTTTGGTTCAGAACCAAATATTGCTCATTTAAAAATTTTTGGGTGTGTTGTATATGTTCCAATTGCACCAAACCAACGTACAAAAATGGGTCCTCAAAGAAGAAAAGCGATATACGTTGGATATGATTCTCCTTCTATTATCAGGTATGTTGAACCCCTGACAGGAGATGTATTTACAACAAGATTTACTGATTGTCATTTTGATGAATCATTATTCCCTAAATTAGGGGGAGAACATAAACAATATAATAAAGATCTTGTTTGGACAACATCATTAAATTATTTTGATCCGTGTACAAGCGCATGTTAACTTGAAGTTCAAAAGATAATTCATTTGCAAAGTATTGCAAATCAACTGCCAGACACTTTTATTGATTCCAGAAGAGTTACAAAATCGCATATTCCAGCTATAAATGCTCCTATTCGAATTGAAGTTCCAGCAGAACAAAAGATTATACCTATAACTGTTGAGTCAAAAGCACGCCAGAAGTGTAGCCGACCTCTTGGTTCTAAAGATAAACATCCTCAAAAGAAAAGAGTATTAAATGATCCAGATGATCATATTGAAGAAAAGAATAATAAAGATCAAGAGAGAACTGATAACAAAGAATCAAAAGTTGATGAAAGTAACACTAAAATTTCTATCAATTATACCACTTTTGGTAGAAGTTGAAATCGGATAGAAACAATTATTGATAATATGTTTGTATACAATATATCTCTTGATGTTACACAGGATAATGATGATCCTGAACCAATATCAGTTGATGAATGTCGGTATAGAAAAGATTGGATATAATGAAAGATACGATTCAATCAGAGTTAAATGCACTGACAAAACGTGTAGTTTTCGGACCTGCAGTCCGAACACCAGAAGGTGTAAAACCTGTTGGCTACAAATAGATATTTATGCGAAAGCGCAATGAAAATAATAAAATCGTACGATATAAAGCACGGTTAGTAGTACAAAGTTTTTTACAAAGACCAAGTATTGATTATAATGAAACTTATTCTCCTGTTATTGATGCTATTACACTTCGATATCTTATCAGTTTGGCAGTATATGAAAAGATAGATATGCGCCTATTAGATGTTGTCACTGCATACTTGTATGGAAATTTAGAAAATGATATTTACATGAAAATTTCCGAAGGATTTCGCATGCCTGAAGCATATAAACATTATCTTCTTGAAAATTACTCCATTAAATTGCAGAAATCATTATATGACCTGAAGCAATCTAGGCGCATGTGGTTCAATCGTCTTAATGAATATTTATTGAAAGCGGGATTTAACAATGACCAGGTATGTCCATGTGTTTTTATTAAGAAATCTGGTTCTACATTTGTGATATTAGCTATATATGTTGATGATATTAATCTTATTGGAACTCCTGAAGAGTTCCAAGAAACAATTGATTATTTAAAAAGAGAATTCGAAATCAAAGATTTTGGTAAAACTAAATTTTGCATTGGTTTACAAATTGAACATCTAGAAGGTGGAACATTTATTCATCAGTCAACATATACAACAAATGTTCTAAAAAGATTTTACATGGATAAAGCACATCCATTGAGTATTCTAATGATTGTCCGGTCATTATATGTGAATAAAGATCATTTCCGACCTCAAGAAGATGATGAAGAATTCCTTGGCCTTGAAGTACCATATCTCAGAGTGCAATTGGTGCATTGATATATCTTGCTAATAATATACGACTCGATATTGCCTTTGTTGTCAATTTATTAGCAAGATTTAGTTCTTCACCAACACGACGACATTGTAATGGAATTAAATAAGTCATTCGATATTTTCAAGGTACAATTGATCTCGAATTATTTTATTTAAATAAAACCAGCCCAACATTGATAGGTTATGCAGATGCTGGCTATTTATCTGATTCACATAAAGTACGTTTTCAAACGGGCTATCTATTTACATGTGAAAATACTGCTATGTCATGGCGTTCGACAAAGCAATCTATAGCAGCTACTTCTTCAAATCATACTGAAATTATAACCATTCATGAAGTAAGTCGAGAATGTATATGGTTAAGATTAGTGATTCAGTATATTCGAGAAAGTTGTGGATTATCATCGATAAGAGATATTCCAACCCCTCTTTATGAAGACAATACAGCTTGTATAACTCAATTACGAGGATGATATATTAAAGGAGATCGGACAAAACATATTTCACCAAAATTCTTTTTTACTCATGAACTCCAAAAGAAAGGTTAAATTGATGTGTTACAAATTCGGTTATGTGACAATCTTGTAAATATTTTCACGAAAACTTTACCTACTACAACATTAGAAAAGTTGATATATAAAATCGGTATGTGTCGGTTAAAAGATTTAAAGGAATTATCTCATCAGGGAGAGTAATAAACAAACATATAGAATAGTGTACTCTTTTTCCTTCACTAATTTTTTTCCACTGGGTTTTTATCTAGTATGATTTTAACGCGGCATATTCTTTATGTAATGGACATCCAAGGGGGAGTGTTGTGAAAATTGTTGAATTAGTGGAAGCTCCACTAATTATAGATGATATGGATGTCCACCACTTAGTGTAGACACCACTAATACATATTAGTGGAAAATGATGTATTTCACTAATAAGAACTCTATAAATAGAGCTCTTCCCAAGGTTGAAAGAGATATCATTTTGTCAAAGAATTGTTAGAGAAAATTGTGAGAGAAAAAAAAGAGAGAAGTTTGAATAAATTCTTGTGCAAATAATAATTAGAGATTTCTTATTGTGTAGATATTATTTTAACACTACCAAAATTTCATAATAATCCCTGCTTTTGGTTACTATATGTTGAAAAAAGAATGCTAATTTGCCTGTTTCAAGACAGTTGAAATTGGGCCGCGTTGCAATAGGAAATGGACTGGTTGATCCAATAACACAAGTGTCAACCCATGCCCTAAATGCCTATCATTCTGGATTGATCAACGAGAAGCAAAAAACTGTGTTGGAAAATCTTCAAACGGAGGCTGTTGAATTGACTAAAATAGGGAATTGGAGTAAGATCTACTTCTTGCACACATTGCAAAAAATGACTGGGATGGCAACTTTGTATGATATTAGAAGGCAACTTCCTTACCAACAAAAATTAGTTGCAAAGTTTTTAAACAATGTGGAGGTTAAAAAATCCTTGAGAGTGACTGAAACTATGGTTTTTGAAGTGTGTAGTCATGCTGTAGGGGCTACATTTGCTGAGGATTTGATGAAGAATGTGAAGAGCATGGTTGAACATTCGGTTAGGAATACTAAGGTTTTTTGTACCAAGGATCTTCTGACTTTAGAGTTGGTGTAGTGTCAACTGAGGCATGGCTAAAGAAGATGAAGTGGGACAAAATTGCAGAATTTTTAGAGGCATAAAGGAAGGTTTGGAAAGTGAAGGGAAATTTAGCTGGTTATGTATAGAAATAGGGAAGTTTTAGCCATGTTGAATGAGTCTTTTTGCAATCTTAAAAAATTTTCAGGATAGAGATGTAATATAATATAATTTTAAATTTTAATTTTTTTTGTTTCGGATCACTTTCCCTTTTATTACATAAGTAAGGATGAAAGGGAGGGGAAAATTGAAAGCAAAGTGAAAGTATAAAATAAGTAAAATTATACATTTATTTCTTTATTTTTTTAAATTGACTCATTCTAATAGTCAACTTTAATTGAAAATTTGGAACACTTTATATGATATTTTTGTTAAAAGAAAATGGTTGAATTGCAAAAAATGCTACTTTTAAATGACATGATCGAAGTTAATCTATTAAAAAAAAATATAAAACAATAAAAATTTTCAAATATGTTCATACAGTTCTCCTTCAGACAATTAGATTAGTAAATACTCAAATATCTTTTTTATTGAAGTTGATAGCTCATTTGTAAAACTCACTAAACAAAAAGATTTTGGTTGAACTGTAAAATTTATTTTACCAGATAATATATATATATATATATATATATATATATATATATATATATATATATATATTCTGCCAATGTAAATCCTCACAGAAGTGATATCTTCATTGACATGAGTAGCATCTTTGTGGGATAAAAAACTATCATATGATGGCCACACCAAACTCCTCTAATTGTTGAAAATGGTACGGTACCAAATTTATAACAAAACAACACAATAAGAAGGCAATCATTTCAAATTCATTATCTTTCGTTTTTGGAAGGGAAATTTTTAGATTCTCAAAAATAAATAAATAAATAAATAAACGAAAACACTTTATTATTTCTTGAGGTTGAAAGTCAAGATCGCTCAAATATTCACGCATGTCAAGAGGAATCTAAATACCATCAATACCTACTCCAAAAGCAGGGCAGGTGCACAATTTAAAATTTAGGAGGGTCAAATTTTTATTTATTTATCTGAAAGTAAAAAAGGTAGAGATAGTAAAATCGAAGCAAAATGAGCTAAATGACTGGATGAGACAAAAGCAAAAATATCATTTTGGTATGGGTTAATACTTGATGAAAGGAGGAAATAACTAAAGGAGATAAAAACAAAAGGGTTTTAATTTTAAACAAGTATTTAAGTATTTTGGTGGGTTAATAGAAATTAAAAGTTTAGAATTTTATAAATATAAAAAAAATGATTAATGAATTTGGGAGAAATTTAATAATATAAAAAATATAAAAATATTTTATAATTCATAATTTAATATGTCACTATAAATAGGAGTTAAAAAAAATGAAGGGGCTATAAAAAAAATATATAGTACAATTTATAATTTAATTCTATTATTAATAAGGAATTCAAAAAAATGGGGAAGGGAGCCAAGGCCTCCCATGGCTTCAACGTGTGTCTGCCCCTGTCTAAATGAGACATAAAGGGTAAAATTATAAAAGCTAAAACCCCTTTCATGAAAACGTTCTAGTACCAAAAATTTAGAATTAAAAGTAAGTTATATTTCTCCCATCTCTTTTTATCTGTTCATTTTAATTGATTTACAAATTTAAAAAAAAAATTCTTTGATTAATTAATCAACATTTCTTATTTTACACTCAAAGAATCTCTCTTTATTAAGGAGCAATCAAGTTTCAAAACCTTATGTGTTGTAAGTATATTTAATTTACTTTCATTCTCACTACAAGTACACAATACTCATTGTATTAAAGAGGAATATTTATGAAAAAATAGTATTAATAAAATCTTAATATGTTAATGGAACATATAAATTGAGACAAAAATCTTAGTTAAAATAGATAGATAAAAAAAGACGGAAAGAGTAAAAACTAAAACACCTTTCATGAACGTGAACTAGTGCCAAAAAATAAAAAATTAGAATTAAAAGTAAGTTATATCAAATAATAAGCTAGAAGATATTTTTTGAAAATTTCTTGGGAGATCAAACGATAAAATTAAAAAATTTTTTAATAAAACAATTCTTGAAAAAGACGTCATTCCGTCCTCCCCTAAATCCAGCCATCTTATTTCATTCTTTCTCACAAAAATTGAAAGAAAAAAAAAGGGCTCATAGAGATATTATTGATCTGTAAAATAAAGGAGCTTTAAGATTGCTCAGTCGGCCATGATTCCATCGTAAAAAGCCATAGCAGCGGCTGTAGCAGACAGAAGAGATTATGGCCTCTGCGCATGGATTTTTAAAGAGAAAGAAAGAAGCACTCTGAGTGCATGCGAGTGGGATTTGAGTAAATATAATTAGGCATATTATCATTGCTAGCAACCATCGTTACCACCACACTAACCATGATTTTACCTATAGGTTATTGCTCTCCTTCTCTTTCCTATATATATACATATACATATACGAATATGTATACATATACATACATACATATATAAATATATTTATATATATATAAAGAGGGTTGGGGAAGGATTAAGGCAATTGTTTTAGATTCTTCACGAAGAATAAAAGGAAATCAACATTTGTTTTTAAAAATATATATAAAGGGATAAAAATATTTATTCGTTATCACATGATAATAAATATTTTTTTAATCTAAATTTAAATGTTTATATTTTTATTTTAAGATTTTCGAACATGAATATCTATTTTTCTAAACTAGATATTCTTTCTCTAAACTTTCACAACTAATTCTCACTATTTAAAATATATGAGCTATATTAATCGTAGGTTTAGAGACGAAATTAGGAATTTAGAGTAGGAAGCAAATTATATAAAAGTAAATGTTATAAGGTAATTCTAATTTTTTTTAAAAAAAAATTTGGAGATGAAATATAAGATTTAAAAAGAATTTTTTTATAAAAAAAATTAATTTTGTCAAGACCAAAAAAAAAAAAAAAATGGCGGTGAGGTTATATGTGTTTCTGTTGATCACTTACCACTAACCTATTTAATTAATTAAGGATATTGCAGTAAAATATTAAATTAATATGTATTTGTAACACAAATTAAGAATTTTATTAAACATCTCAAAAGTACTCTATGCAGTTGACAAACTTAAATTTCTCTTGATTTTTAATTCATAATTTGCAGATATTATGAAAATGTTTAAATTTATAGAGCGTAAATTTAACCTACTCATCTATGCCTTACTTACTATATAAGATTCTTTTGTAAATTTATGTTAAACATAAAGAAGAGGAGAAAATGAACTCATTTCGAGTATTTTTACTTAATTAGTAGTAATAAAAGAGATAAATAAAGTATAACATGTAAGAGATTTTCATATATGATACTTTTTTTTGGTTTTAATAAAGTATTAGTTTAAATAATTTATGCAACTTAAGAAAATTTTAATAATTATAGAGTTTTAAAAGAAAAATATTGAATTATATTATGAATTATTGAAATCTTTATTAATTAGTGGAGGCTCCACTAATTATGGATTTATGTGAATTATTAGAAGATTTTTATGGATGTCCACCATTTAGTGGAGACACCACTAATTAAGATTAGTGGAAGATGATGTATGCTATGATGTAATCCACTAATTAGAGCTCTATAAATAGAGTTATTCTCTAAACTTGTAATACACCATTATTTTGTGAAAGAAAGATTAGTGAAAGAAAGATTAGAGAAAATTGTGAGAGAAAAGAAAGAGAGAAATTCTTGTGCAAAATAGTTAGAGTTTTATTAGTGTGTAGTGTGAAGATTTTATTCTAACACTACCCTAATTTTATAACAAATTACTTATATTATAAATTATAGAATTGTTTTAAAATTTAAAATTTAATTACTAATATATAATTTAGTAAAAATAATAAACTATTAAAATATTATTAAAAATAATAAATATAAATTTTTAAAAATTTGACACCTATTAGTTAATTACATGAACGCTAACCAATTCGAGGAATCCTATAAGCCGAAATGATTAAAAGGAAGAGCATATGTCATACCATAATTAAAGCCAAAAAAGAAAAGAAAAGAAAAAAGAATGCTGCAGCAAAAATTGCTTTTCCAAAAGCAAGATTTGCACAGTTGAGAAAACCTCCGGTTCATAGCCTTGGTGGCCAAAGCTATAAAAAGGGCAGCTCTGGTTGCGTCAATGGGCGCCAAGACCAAACCAAGGGAAGCAGTCATGGGAGTAGTCACAGTAACTTCAAGAATGCACTAATAGCATTTCTTGCTCCCCTTCCCTCTCTACTCTTTTATCTCTCCTTCCTCAATCATTACAATGATAATCCCAATAGCCTCTCCCCTTTCTGGAATTGGTGTTATCAGCACCCTCTTCTTCTAGCCCATGTTCTGTTCTGGGTAATTGGCTTCATCCAAGCAAGCCGTTGGGTAATTTATTTATTAATTTTTTTTTGTGGTTTCATCTTAATCTTTGGAGTTTTCCTTGATTTTTGTTAATGGGTTTGTGAAATTTGTTAATTTCAGATGAGAGATTTGTATTGGACTGTGATTCTAGTGTTGTTGGTACATTACTATGCAACTCATCCTCTTGGAGAAGATAACAAATACAATGTTTGGAGGTCAAGGATAGTGATAATTTTGACATGGGTTTGGAGTATTAGGCTCGCTCATAACTACTTTCGCAGCGAAAATTGGCAATGGGGCCTAAGAGAGGACTGGAGATTTACAGATATGAGCCGCTAGTACGGCAAACACTGGTGGTGGATTTCTTTCTTTGCTGTTTACCTGTCCCAACAGGTACTTATCTTATTCTTTTCAAGTATTCTCTTGGAATTTTAGTGGGAGCCTTTGATTTGAATTAGACATCTTGGGCAATTTGAGCATTGGAAAGGATAGAAGGCAATGCAAAGAGTTTTAGACTTTTTCTTTGTTTATGTACTGCAAACACTCTATGAAATGCCTCAATGAACTCCACAGCATGCCTGAACTTTACAAATTTTAACCTTGTTAAGAATGTGCAAGAGTTGGATTCGTGTTCAGTTTGCTAATGTATAGGATATAGATTCACTAACAATGTTTTTTTTTCCTTTTTTTCTGAAATAGTCAAATCGAGGTTTGGCTGAGTGTCTTATGCATATATTCTTTATTTTGTTCATTAGAAATATACATAATTGAGTTATATTAAGTTAACTTTGTGTTGCGATCTTTCAGATTCTTAAGTACTGACACAAAGTTTCAGTACCTTTACTTTTACTCAACCTGAATGATTTTCACCCCATCTCTATGAGGATTCATTTTGTTACTCTTTAAACATAATTAATATGCAGTCTCTTAGTGCTTCAGCTTTAGCTATTACTAACTCTGGCAGGACAGAAACTACTTTTGCATCATGACTCTTACTTTCTGCACAAATAATTCAAATCAGAGATCATGCCATATCATATCTGATTGTGCAGGTCTTTCTCATGGGGATATGCATGCCTATGTATATTGTCCACACAGAAAACAAGGAATTAACTATCTGGGACTTGGTTGCAATATTCGTCTGTTTGTCTGGAATTGTTGTTGCTTATTATGCAGACACTCAACTTCATGTTTTTGTGAGTAGAAACAATAAGCTGAAAGAGAAAGGCAAGCCAGCAGTTCCCAACCTCGATACTGGTCTCTGGAAATACTCACGTCATCCAAACTATTTTGGTGAGCAGTTGTGGTGGTGGGGACTAGTCATCTTCGCATGGAACCTTGGTTGTGGTTGGACGTTTTTTGGTGCACTTATTAATAGCAAGTGCTTAGCTTATGTAACAGTGCTTGTGGAGAATCGTATGTTGAAACAAGATTATAGAGCTGAAGCATATAAGCTATACCAGAAGAGGATTTCAGTGTGGATACCTTGGTTCAAGTCATCCTTGGGCGGAAAAGATAAGAGAGCTTGAATTTCCAATCCTATTTGTAATGTATTTTAAAAACATATGTTTCTGCATGTTTACACCTGTATGACTAGTGCTTCTTGTGGCTTTTAGGAATAATAACAATGGAAGTGCAGATATCAATGTTTATTTTTCACTTGAAACTTTCTTGTTGGCATTGAGTTGGAAATGTTGATAAAAGTAAAGAATGTTGTTCTGATGGTATTTAACTACCCAATTTTACTTATGATGGATTTTTCATGCTGCATTAGTCATTCTACGGCACTATGCTTTATATGTGAGTCTGGTACAGAACGTCTTACTATTTAATGCATTTACGGAGGTCTGGAGTGTTGCAATTTAAGGATTAATCTTGGTTGATATTTTGCTCATTAACAATCCAAATGTGGATTTATTGATATGTTTTGTGGATTCTTTCAATGCAAATTGATACTTTCTTCCTCTTTTCTCTTCCTTCCTGCCGAGCTTTCACCATCACAAAATCCCAAACCCATTTCCTTCTTCACCCCCAGGAAAGAAAAATGGGAAGGAGCAAGTAGAAGGGAGGGAGAATATTTCTACCATAAAACTAAACTATATGTTGAACATTGTTCTATTTCGTGCCCTTGCCTTGTATCATTGTAAAACATGATGCATCTCAAGGCAAATAGAGCTGCTATCATTAGTAGAATTCTCTAGAACTTGAAAATTGGCAGAACGACATTGAAGTCTGTATTTTAGTATCAAGACTAAAAATTGATCCAAGTATGTATGTCAAAGAATTCATATGAAGCTTTCCAAAGTGTTGAGGCACTGGACTCGTATTTAAACTTTCAAAAAGGTTCAGTTAATACTTGGATTATATATAGAGACTTATCTTTGACAACACGGATGGTAGACATTTGAATAGTTTGTTAGCAGTTCTTTCTTTTACTTTTAGGGAATAGAAGGAGGTTTTCATGGTCATTAGATAGGGGCAAAGTTCTCTTGAATGGAACTAGTCCCGACTTCAAACTCAGTCAATCATGTATTGGAACCAAGCATAGTGAGCCTCAAAGCCATACCTGGAAAGAAAATCAAGATGAAAAGCCTAGTGATCTGCAAACAACAGATACGAAGGACACATTTCTCGGCCTTTTGTATGATTTACTGCAGAAACAGGTGATTGCTTTGAGGAAATCCAGTCATGAAAAGGATCAGAGCCATAAAGACATAGATGATGCCATAGAGGATGGTTTCTTTCTCCTTTGATTTCATAATTACCATAAGTGTCACTTATAAAAAAAAACAATAATTTATATCTCTACTGAAGTTGGAAGTCTTTATTCTTATTAGATGTTAGCAAAGAAAGTTGAGACTTTAACCAAGGCAATAGAGGTTGAGGCTAAGAAGATGAGGAGGGAGGTAGCTGCAATGGAGAAGGAGGTGGCTGCCATGCGTATGGAGAAAGAGCACAAACATAGAGCCAAAAGATTTGGGAATTCAAAGGTTCTGGCAAACAGTTCTCTGTCACTCCTCGGAAGGTAAGCCTTTGCTTTGAGAAATTGATTTTTTGGCTTCCATAGTTTTCTCATATTCTGAACCTGCTGAATAAGATTCTAAAACATGATTTCTGTTGTGTTCTATGTAGTTTTGATATAATGATTTGAATTAATTTACATACTGGTAGTATCGGCTTGTTTTTGTGGTTTGACTAGCCTTCTATTGCTTACTTTGTCTTAAGAGCAGCACAGATGGTTGGTGCTTGTGATGCAATTATACCATGTCCCCATGACGTGCAGATGTTTTATCTTTTCTTTCTTCTTTGTATCATATAAGTAGTATTATCTTTTAGATTAAAGCACAGAAAGTTAAAACAACCTTTCCTTATGTATGATTAACAGTTCTTGCCCCTTCCGACTGAAAGTAATTGACCACTTTATCAGAATGTTGAGGCTGCAGCATCGCTTGTTGATCTAGTTCCTCTGTGTTTTAAATGTTTAATGTTTTTATAGACTTCCCAATTTTTTCATAAATAGAAGATCATTTCATACTGACGTTTTCATAGTATGTATTTTGGTTACCATTGAGATTTTGATCTCTGATATATGTGGAAAGGGTAAAGAGGTGTACTTTCCTGTTGAGGCAAGTTTCCTCTAAAACTGTTTCTGGATGTTCTTGAGTTACTGATTGTATTTGCCTACTTCTTGGTGCTAGTAGTGGGGCCAAATTTGGGGTCCACTCTAAAGTTGTCCTGGTATTTGCTATCTTGATATGATAGTGTAGAATATAGTTTAGGTTTTAAAGAGATGAGATATTGTATATTTCTTTTGGTATTCTCTTCTAGTCCCAGTGATACCTCCTTTCAGATGAAGCACTTAAAATCTATGAACTGTAGAAAAGCTTTTTTGGAAACAAATAGACATTGAATCTATGTAATATTACTACTGAAGGAGGTTACATGGGATAATCGATAAAATATTTAATTTAAGGGAATAAAATTGTAGTGCTTTTGTTAAATGCATATCTTAAGCATAAACTCTGTTGAAAAATTCTAGTAATTTGTCATGAGAACTTGGTAAGAAAGTAAAGCCAACAACTTAGATTACTTTCGAACTTTGAACAATTTCAAACATCAACTGCTGGGTCAAGGTCTTTGCAAACTTCTGAGCCTGATGCTATATTTGTACTGGTTATAGTAAATCAAGTTTATCTTGTTTAAATGGAGATATCATCTTCTTCTTTCATCTTCTGAAAGAGTAGCTACTCTACATACTCTCGGTAAACACTAATTAACAATAAATAGAACAACTTTAAGAGAAAAGTTTTCTATTATCATAACCAATTTTTAAAGAGTGTCCAATTTGTTGAATCTAAATTTCTGAAAGTGTAGCATTGATAAGATTACCAAGTAAATAATTTTATTAGGTAGCTGCTTTGAGACTTTAGTGGAACTTCACTTGGTGGTGTTTTATCTGAGGGACAAAGAAGGTGCTTCCATAATCATTTGAGGAGGATGAAAAGTTTTAACTAATTGTTTGGATGCTCTCTTATAGATGAATCAGGTTGCTGAAGAGAACTGAAGTGTCTTCGATCATCATGACAGTAGGGCTTTGTTCAGCAATTACTTTATTTATCAGCTGGAATCTTGTTAAATCCACCATTAATGGTTGCATGTGGCTTTCAGAGAACTGCCTAGTACCCTCTTAAATAAGAGCCTTGGCTGGCCTCATATTGAGTTATTTCTGTTGCTGTCTTAAATGATTTGAGGTTATTATTTAGGATGTCCATTGGTAGGTGGAGAACTTGCTAGTAGTAGACATCTTTTCTAGTTTTACTTTTGAGCTCAATTTGGATATTCCCTTTTTTTGAAAAAAATAAAAATCTCTTTAATAAGGTGCAAGTTTAAGTACGAACTCTTCACCCTTTTTTTAGTAGTTATCTACACCTAAGTGATTTGTATGCAGAACACTTCTTTCACGCTCTGTTTGCTATTATTGTAGAGCTTCAAAGTAGTAGGGTATTATCTCCTGAGGTTACTAAGGAGTAGTTCTGCATAGACTCTGTGTTGGATCCTCCTTTTTTTTTGTTATGGTATTGTTAACCTTTCGTTGTTTGTAAAATTCTACCAAGCATGCCATGTTTGTCTGTTGTTATGCTTTTGCAAGAAAAACAAAAGGATCATTAGAAATGTGAAAAGGCCAGTAGAACGAATTGGTACGCTTCTGACATAGACTATGATCCTCTGCTTAGAAATCAAGAAGAAAGAAAAACGTGAAGGACATTGAAGTTGAGCTAACCTTTTGGCAGGAATTATTTGAGTGGCACTGGTTGTGTGGTTGTATGGGTAGATTATTGGCATTTCCTTTGCCCCACTTCTTGAAAATCTCGTTTGCAGTTTTTATTTGTCATATGAAATTAGTGTGATTACTATTGGTTCGGGTTTGTCAATATTCTTGTAATAAGATAAAAATATTAGATTTTCCATCATCATTTCCTTGTTCAGCTATAGTTCTTAACTGATCGCTCATCTCATGGGGCAAGGCAAATGGAATCTCTGCATCTTTTTATCTTTGGATTTCCTTCTATCTTCATATTTTGGAAGGCATTAGCTAACTTATGCTTCCAGGATAATTATTGTCTCCAAATCTTACGTAAATTATAGCCAACTTTTGGTTAGTTCCTTAGGTACCATTAGCGGGGCATCTCATGTGTTAGAACGTGCTGGTTTTCATTGCAAGAGAGAGAAGAAGGCCCCAAGGTGAAATTCAAGTGAAAACCCAATTAGTTAGGTGGATTCTTGGGAGAATTTGGACTGATTTTTTAAAAAAATTAATTTAATAAAAATAAATTTACTGTAAATAGCTTTCTAAAATATTAATAGTTTTATTCTTTATTTTATATAGATTGTAAAGTTGATATTAGAAGTATAGGGATCAAATATAATTATTAAGTTATTAATTTAATAATAATTCCAGCCTTAATACTGATTTAAAAAATGATAAAGCATATGGGCCCCACGTAAGCGTGTGATTGAGCTAGGTGCTGGGGTAGTCTTGAAGTAAAGCTGTATCATACATCAGAAAATATATCTATTTTAGAGCTTCCAAAGCTTTGCTAAAATATAAAATGCATACAGGACTGGAGAGCCAAGTGTATTATCGATGAAGGGAATCTCATTTTGAGCCAAGAGAAGGAGGTGAGGATTTCTCTTACTTCTGGACTTTGAAATATGGGAGTAAATAGTTTAGTTACTTGGGTTGTTGCATCTCAATGTATTTTGAGTAATATTCTCCTTGATTTGATTCCTCTTGCGCTGTTTTGTGATGGGGATAGAGCCAACTCTTCTGTGAATATTAACTTTGATTAAATGGACTCAACCCTGTCAAGTCATTTCACCACTTGAAACTCCTCCTCTTTGTCACTATCGTCCACCACCAACCAAAACCATCTCTTCTCTTCCTTCTCTCCTCCCCTCCCCGCAAAATCTAGATACCTCAGAATCAACTCCACTACAGTTTTGGCAATTTTCTACACATACTACGAAGCCCAAAGCCACCCCCCATTCCCCTGTTCCCTTTCCCAAACCCCAACTCTCGTCTGACTTCCAGGTGGCCCAGGCTACTCCTCCATGATTGGAAACTTCTACGAGCTTGGCCTCTGACTTGTTTTCTCTAAGTCTGGTGTCTCACTTGAGTCTAATCCGGGTCTCTTGGAATAGAGTCTTTGGCCTCCCTTTTTTTGGATAATCCAATTTGATTTTGGTTTAGCATTGCTTCTTCACCTCAAGAAATTCCTAGAAATCAGCATCATATGGCAAAGCATTTCCATATTGCATTGAAGAAGTTTATGAAATTGGATAGTTTGTTCAAAATCAGGCCAATTTATATTACTGGTGGGAGTTATACTAGAAAATATATTCTGCTTTTGGTTATTATCTGCTGAAAAAGAATGCTAACTTACCAGTTTTAAGACAGATGAAATTGGGTGGCGTTGCAATAAGAAGGGGACTGATTGATCCACAAAAGTGTCAACTCACCTTTGTTTTTTCACTATAAGTGTGGCACTCAAAAGATTAATGGAAACATAAGTACGGTTGATCAAAGTACAATGTTTTGAGGTCAAGGATAGTGATAACTTTGACATGGGTTTGGAGAAGTAGGCTCACTCATAACTACTTTCGCCGCGAAAATTGGCAATGGGGTGTAAGAGAGGACTAGAGATTTACATATATGAGCCGGTAGTACGACAAATGCTGGTAGTGGATTTCTTTCTTTGCTGTTTTTCTGTCCCAACGGGTACTTATTTTATTCTTTTCAAGTATTCTCTTGGAATTTTAGTGAGAGCCTTTGATTTGAATAGGAAATCTTGGGCAATTTGAGCAGTGAAGAGGGTAAAAGGCAATGCAAAGAGTTTTAGACTTTTACTTTGTTTATATACTGCAAACACTCTATGAAAATGCCTCAATGAACTCCACAGCGTACCTGCAAATTACAAATTTTAACCTTGTCAAGAATGTATAAGAGTTGGATTCATGTTCAGCTTGCTAATGTATGGGATATATATTGACTAACAAGTTTTTTTTTTTTCTTTTGAAATAATCAAATCTAGTTTTGGTTGGATGCATTACTCAATGATACTTATATTGTTCATTAGAAATACATAGAATTGAGTAACATTAACTTTGTGTTTATGAAAGTGATCTTACTTATGCGAAGTTTGAGTACCTTTACTTTGGTCAACCTGAATGATTTTCACCCATCACTATTGGAGTTCATTTTTGTTACTCTAAACATAATAAATGTGCAGTCTCTTAGTGATTTAGTTTTAGGTATTCTAACTCTGGCAGGACACTGTACTTTTGTATTATGACTCTTACTTTTTGCATGAGTAATTGAAATCAGAGATAATGCCATTTCATATTTGATTATGCAGGTCTTTCTCAGGGGGATATGTATGCCTACGTATATTGTCCACTCAGAGAACAAGGAATTAACTATCTAAGACTTAGTTGCAATATTCTGGAATTATTGTTGCTTACTATGTAGACACTCAACTTCATGATTTTGTGAATGGAAACAATAAGCTGAAAGAGAAGGGCAATCCAGCAATTCCCTTCCTCGATACCAGTCTCAGGAATGACTCACGTCATCCAAACTACTTTGGTGAGCAGCTGTGGCAGGGGGGACTAGTCATCTTTGCATGGAACCTTGGTTGTGGTTGGGCCTTTGTTGGTGCACTTATTAATAGCATGTGCTTAGCTTATGTGACAGTTCTTGTGGAGAATTGGATGTTGAAACAAGATTATAGAGCTGAAGAAAATAAGCTATACCAGAAGAGGACTTCAGTGTGGATACATTGGTTCAAGTCATCTTTAGGCGGAAAAGATAAGAGCTCCTGAATTTCCAATCCTATAATGTATTTTAGAAACATATGTTCTACATGATTACACCTCTATGACTAGTGCTTCTCGTGGCTTTTAGGAATAATAACATTGGAAGTGCATATATCAATGTTTATTTTTCACTTGAAACTTTATTCTTGGCATCCAGTTAGAAATGTTGATAAAAGTAAAGAATGTTGTTTTCATGGTATTTGACTGGATAATTTTCTGCTAGATTCTTCATGCTGCATTAGTCATTCTACGGCCTTATGTTTTATATATGAGTCTAATACGGTATTTACATGTCTTACTATTTAATGCATTTACAGATAAGGATTAATCTTGGTTGATATTTTGCTCACTAACAATCCAAATGTGGATTTGTTGATATATTTCTTGGATTCTTTCAATGCATATTGATACATTCTTCCTCTTTTTTGTCCTATCTTGCCAAGCCTTCACCATCACAAAATCCCAAACCCATTTCCCGCTTCACCCCCCCAAAAGAAAATTGAGAAGGAGCAAGCAGAAGGGAGAGAGAATATATCTACCATAAAACTAAACTTTATGTTGAACTTTGTTCTATTGCGCACGTTTGCCTCACCTTGTTGTAAAACATGATGCCTCTCTAGGCAAATAGTGCTAAAATGATTGGTAGAATTCTCTAGAACTTGAAAATTAGTAGGAAGATTTAGAAATCTATATTTTAGTATCAAGACTAAAAATTGATCCAAGTATACAAAGATGTATGTCAGAATTAATATGAAGCTTCATAAAGTGCTGAGGCATTGGACCCATATTTGAACTTTGAAAAAGGCTTAGTTAATAATTGGATTATATATAGAGAATTATCTTTGGCAGCATGGATGGTAGACATTAGGATAGTTTGTTAGCAATCCTTTCTTTTTAACTTTTAGGGAATAGAAGGAGACTTTTCATGGGCAATCTCATGGACCAAAATAACTGCAACATGGCTTATTTGAGTTATTCTTCTAATCTATAATGTTTATTAGAGTAGCTTCAAATGAAGTTTGTTTGAAGATAGCAAGCTTGATTGCTTAATTGAGATATACCTCGATAAAGCTTGAAATTGCATTATTTGACTACCTTATTCATCCATAGAGTGTGTAGAGATTGTCCCGAAACTGGAAATTTACTTACCACCATGTCTTCATGGATGCAAGGATACTGGCAAATCCCTAGAAACCAACCATGTTACGGGGTCCTACACCAGCCTAAAATCATGAGAAAAATTAGATTTCTTTGCCACCCTTATGTTAGGCAGTGTGCCCTTACCTATAGTTGGCTTATCATTGGGACAAATATGAAGGAGTGGCTTACTGTGAAGTCCTCTGTTGCCAGTGTAAATGGATGGATCATGCAAGGACTTGACGATTCCATAATTTATTGGGATTTGTCCAATTAAATACTTTCTAGACAAATTCAAACTTTTCACTCCAACTAGATCCATTAGTTCTTCAGGGATCTCTCAACTGCATTATTTTTTGAATGTCCATAGATCCCAGCAATCAAAGGTTTGAGGAATACTAAAGTTTCCTTTTGTAAAATTTGCAAGTGTTTCAGAATCTTCAACATGAAAGAAAGAGGTATAAGGTTTGAGTCATTTGATGCCACTGCTCTAAGAAAACATACAGGGATTTTTTCCTTCTAGTTTGTTTTGTGCAATATTTAGAACCTGGACGTTAGCATGATGGCAGAATTGCAGAGTAATGGTCTAACAAAGGTTTTTGATTCAAGTCTCATAACTTTCAGATCTGATACATCTCAAGTGAAGAATCTATGCATTATATTCTCCTCCATTCATTTCCCTTGAGGTCTAATACTGTTACTATTGTTTTTTCGAATTCTGAAAATAGGGAGATATTCGATATTGCTTTGTCCACTCTGGCTATTGGTTTCCAAATCTGTTGCAGCCAAGTCACACAAGTTTCCCAGTCACAAACCTTTCCTGATAATTGGTTGTTTATGAGGAACTCAAGAATAACCTCTCTTATGGTTGAGATACGTTCTAGGGGGTTATATTGATAATATAGAAGTAAAACCCGCTATTGGCATGTATATTCATCGAGTTTCTTCCCAGTTATTCTTGGAGGTTTGAGTCATGACTTGCAGTTTCAAAAGGTCATTGAACATGGCTTGCTTCACCTAGTCATGACTTGCAGCTACATCCATTTTTTTTCCTGCAACATTTTCCTTTGAATATGAAATGCCTTAGAAAGGCTAGAAAATGCTTTTTTTCTGCAGTTTTATTACACTGACAGCACAAATGCTGAAATATCAGGAAAAAAGGGGACAAAAACAATAAATTCTTTTCGCATATCAGTTATTCTCTATTTTTCTAATTGAGTTATGATTTCCTATTCAATATGTTTGGAGTAGTTCATCCGGCCTACCTGGCTTTGATTTTCCTATATTTTAACTTTTTATCCTTGCTTTCCACCACATTTCCACATTTGCGCAGTTCTGATCTTGACTTTCTTATGGGCATTTGCAGTTTCTTCAAGCCATGAAACAACCAGTAATATGTTTTATGAAGGATGAGCTAAACACTTTACAGTAGTCAAGAATTGTACGTATAGTATCAAAGATAAAATTCATATAAATTACTGTTATTTTTGTTTACCTATGCGTATGTGGTGAAATTTTCATTTGCTCTCAGCCAATTGTTTATGCTGAGTCCCTTTTCTTTTCTCTAGCAAATTGAAATGAGAAAGTCAGTTTTGTTGGATCTGTTACAGCAGTATATGATACTGACTTTGCAAAGCATCATTTGTCAATAACTTCTGATTCTATTGAGGTCCAAAGGTACAACACCATTATCACGCATTACAAAAAGAAGATTACATCATTTTGTTTGCTAACAGTCACTTGCTCTGTCTCTGCTTCAAGGAACCAGAAGATAATAATCATCACATGTTGCCTCAATATCTAAGAGGAGAAAGAGAGAGAAGTTAAATCTTTAGTGAGAAAGGATGTAGAATCTGTACTTGTAGAACTGCCATAGGTACGACCATGTAGAATTTGCAAGAGAAATTTTTAGATTCTCAGTAAATAAAGCTAATTCAAGAATACAATATGATCACGTATTGAAGCTTTCTTTGATGTTTTGAAGTTTTCAATATAATCACACCCATGCTTTGCTAGAGATATCACAAACTGAAAATATGCATGGCGCCATGACTTCTTAAAAAGAAGGATACTGAAAATCCCTAAGAAACCAACTCCATATCCCGGTCCTAAACCAACAAAAAACCATGACAAATTGGACTCCTTGTCATATTCGTTTTCAGAGGTTGGCGAATTTCTCCCAAAATGATTTCCTATTTGAGCATTCGTTAGGCAGAGGTTTACCACAGAGACCACTATTGTCTGCATAGATAGATGGATCATCTAGGGTCTGAAGTTGCTTCCCAGTTGGTATTGGCCCTGATAACTTGTTTGATGAAAGATTTAAGTAGTTCAGAAAGTTTAAATTTGCCAGAGCTTGGGGGAATTGAGCCAAAAAGTTCATTCATGGATAAATCAAGACAACGAAGTTGTCCGATATTTCCAATACTTCTTGGGGATGTTTCCACTTAGATGATTTCTGGACAACTTCAAGCTCTGCAGTCCCACAAGATCCATTAGTTCCTCTGGAATTCCACCTACTATATTATTCTGTGAAAGATCTAATGATGTGAGATACGGAAGGTTCGTTGTAAACTCAAGTTCTCTTCCCCCTATGGAGTTCAGGACCTTTTCAACCATTCCAATAAATGAAATCTCGGATGAATGCCATCCCGATATGACGAAACATTCCCAATTGTGAATAATTCAGCCCCATCACAGTGAAGTTGTTAAAACAACGGGGAATGCATCCAGTTAAATTGTTTTGTGCAAGGTTTAGCACTTGAAGTCTGGATATTTGGCAAAGGTGTACAGAGATATCACCAGAGAAATTATTTGATTCGAGGTTCAATATTCTCATATCTAAAAAATGTGTGCCAATCCAGGATGGTATGGTGCCCTCAAATTCATTTTTGCTAAGGTCCATAATTTGCATGCGTTTCAAATTCTTCAAAGATTGTGGAAGCTCTCCATGAAACTTGTTGTTATCCAAGTGCAAATATTGGAGAAACTCAATATGACCCAATGAACCTGGAATCTGACCACAAAGGCTATTATTTGCAAGATTGAGGACCAGCAAATCTCGTAAGTTTCCCAAACACAGTGGGAGTCTTCCTGATAATTGATTGTTTGAAAGGTCCAAGAATTGCAAATTTATAACACGGCAAATAGATTCCGGAATGCTGCCATTGAGATAATTATCATTAAGATATAATTGCGTCCACGAGATAGATTTCCTTAGATCTTCAGGTAGAGGGATTGGTCCAGCCATAGCATTGTTTGAAATACCTAAGGTATAAATATCTGATGGCATCTGAAAATATGGAGGGGCCTCAAATTTGTTAGAAGACAAATATATCTGTCGACTAGTCGAGAAAGAAGTTTCCTCTATGAATTTTGGAACTCTCCCGGTTATGTTATTGGAAGACAGATCCAAATACACGATGCGAGAATGCACAACCCCAAACCAATTTGGAATAGTGTCAGAGATGCTTGCATTTCTCATGCTCAGGAAGTCCAAGTTTTTTTGAGTCCGTAGCCACGAAGGAAACTGGGGCCCAATTTTGAGAGAATCCATTGCAATTCTTCGGAGCTGAAAAGGAGGGATCCACGAGGACCTCACATTGAGAGAGAGTGAATTTGAAGAAAGATCCAATTGTTGAAGTTTTTGAAGCTTGGCGAAGTACACATCAGATATCTTACCCATCAATGAGTTGTAAGAAACATCTAACAATTCCAACTTCCTTAAACTCCCAATATTTGAAGAAATGGTGCCATTTAGCATATTGCTAGATAAGTGGAGCTCAGTGAGTTGTCTAAGATAACCAATTTCTCTTGGTATTGCACCTTGAAACTGATTATAATCTAAATAGAGAATTGCAAGAGAAGTTAAGCTGCACAGTGGACCAAGTGGAAGTGAGTCTAATGAGCCACCAAGGGAGTTATAACTCAAATCAAGATAATTAAGACTACTCAAAGCACCAAATGAGTTTGGTAGCAGTGGGGTCCTCAGGGGTTTATTCCAACAAAAACCAAAGGAAGTTAGAGAGCTCAATTGTGAGATGAAATCAGGAATAGGACCGTGAAAATAGGTGGCATAAAGATAAAGATGCTTAAGGGAAGTCATATTAAACAACCATAATGGGAACGTTGAGTTGAAGACGTTACCGCTGAGGTCAAGTAAGGCAAGAGATGTTGAATTAACATGTGGAAGATTAGCCAAGGGAAGTTCACATCCTGTAAATTTCAAAGACTTCAAAGAAGGAAGCATGTTAATTGTTTGAAGCCAATCATGTGTCCCACTTAGGTTCACAGAAGATAGGTCCAAACTTTCTAAAGTAGAGAGTCTTGTGATCCATGAAATACTTTTAGCAGTAGTGAGTCCAGAATTATCAGATAGATCAAGATGTTCTAAGCGAGAGAGGTTTCCCAAATCATGTGGAATCTGCCCTGCAAAAAAATTACTAGATAGATCAAGATGCTCTAAGCGAGAGAGGTTTCCCAAATCATGTGGAATCTTCCCTTCAAAATTATTGTAAGAGAGATTCAGATATCTCAAATTTTTGAACAGCCCAAAATATGTTGGTATTTGGATTCCAGAGAAATTGTTTCGACTGAGATCCAAATAACGCAAATGCGCCAAAGAAAGTAAAGAAGGATTTATTTCTCCTCCCAATCTAATGGCTAAGAAATTTGTAAAATAATTTTGGGAGGAGTAGTACCTACTCGAATCCCAGAGAATTGGGTTGTGAAGATCAAGCTTTACCACATGACCGGTTCTCTTGCTGCAACCAACGCCTTCCCATTTACAGCAATCCTCTCCACTCCAAGATGATAACCTATTCGCTCTGTCAAGAAGGCTGCTTCGGAACTGAAGAAGAGCCCTTCGCTCTGTAGCAATGCAGCTGACATTTGGATAAGTTTTCTGGCAGCAACAAATTTGAAAGAGGGTTGGGATGAGAAGAGAAATTAGAAGAATGGCAGTCGAGGCGAAATTGAGCATAGCTTTGCTTTGTATTCAAACAAATAACTGTACTTTGTTTCTCATATCTGCTTCCATAATTCAATGCCCATATCGCCCCAAAATCAATTTGTACAGAAATTAGTACTCCCTGTCCATGTGTTTGGTGTTTTTGATAAAAATATAATTTTTTAATTCTACATGAAAAATAGATTTATGAATTTTTAATTAAAATGAATTAGAAATTTTTAATACAATGTTCTTCCCAAATTTAGATCTAATGCATTATATTGATTTCAAAAACCATTTAACCTTTTTCTTAGAAGTTGAATCTACGATTTTACTTTTGAACCATTCTGAGCCTCTCCCATCTAATGAGGATAAAAGAGGACCATATTACTTTAATTTACTATCTTATTCAGTACCAAGTAATAAACTTTTTTCAAAAAGATAAAAATATATAAAGGAAAAGGACAAAGAGCAAGTAAAAATTTAGGGTATATTTGGGTTATAATTATAAAAGTAAAAATAATTTTGATTTTGTTTCATTGAATACGATAAATTCATTCTAAATAAGCCTTGTGTAATAAAAATATTAAAATAAATTATCACTAACTTGCAGCACTAAAAAATAACCACCCTATGCTTTTTTTTTTTTAAAGGTTTAAGATTATTTTCAAATCCAAAACTAACTATCTTTAAAAATATAGAAAGATAATGCTGATAATTTATGATGTGTTTGGACTTAGAGAAAAAAAAATATCTGTTATAATTTATGAAGACAAGATTTTGTAGAGAATGATTTCTTTGTTGATTGGGCAACAAAACAAAGAGCTTTCTTGAAATGATTCCAATGTATAAGAATATTTCTTCATGCCCATGTGCTATGGTTGTCTGAAAAGGCAAATGTGTGTGTTGCACGATGCGGAGAAAATGGTTGTCTGAAAGGGCAATGTAAAAGAGGGGCTTTCTCATTTTCCTTTCCCCTTGGGAGGAACATTGTTCAAATTATGGTAAATTTCTTTGAATTTTCCTTTCACAATGTTCAAACAATGTTCTTCTCAAACAACCTATTTCAGTATATTGACGTCCTTTCTTGTCTACGTAAGAGAATTTCATATTTGCTTTTACTATGACATTCAGACAACTAAATTTCAACTCTCAAACCTTAGTGAAAAAATTTGCCTTTCGCACTGTTTTCCTTACATGAAAAATGAACATTTTGTATTGTAAAATTATAAGAAACTCTGAGTTTAACCTAATTTCTTTTCTGTACAAGAGTATTATAAGATATTTTTATTTTTTAAAGTATAATTGAAAAAAAATATGGTATAAATTTTTTAATTCGTGTGGTCTACAAATTAAAATAAAACTTGCCGAATAATTATAAATATGCCGTAACATTATCCTTACTTAAACACAAAATCGTGAAATATTAAATAATTTATTTTTTTATTAATATGTCAAATACACTAATCCATCGTGCCTTCAATAGATGTCGTTTCAGAAATATTTATAATGATTTTTCTTTCAAATATATTGATATCTGATGTATTCCACAAAAGATTTTAACCAATATTAAAACAGTCGTATTGTTGTGGAAAAATATTTTGATATTGTTTAGACCAAAGCAATACAAATAAATGAGAAGTAAATTTGACCAAACCAAATAAAGGGTTGCCTAGTCGTTTTACATTGTCCTTAGTCTACATAAAATCCCTTTTCTCTTTCTAATTATTGTATCTATTCAATTCATTTTCTTCATTTTTGATCAAAAGAAATGCCATACAAATCTTCCTTATGTCACTACAACAAACTTAGCATTTAGGGACGCTAATAAAATTATTTTGAGACGTTAAATTGTGTCGTAAAATTATTTACCAACACTTATAAATGTGTTGCCACATGCATTGCTATAAGTGGTGTTGCCAAGAAATTTTACGACACAACACTTTGCGTCGATAAATTAAGTTACCGACGCTTTTTATATAAGTGTCTCTATATGGACCGATGTCTGTTATATAAGCGTCTCTAAATTTATCAACGTTTTGCTAAAACGTCTCTAAATTTTTCAACAGTTTTTTTAAAAGCGTCTCTAAATTTACTATGTTTAAATTCTCTAATGTCGTTAATATAACGATATTTTATTAAAGTGTCCCCCAATTGCTACGTTTCAAATTTATTGCGTCTCAAAATTGGCGATATTTTATTATATAATGTCCCCAAATAGCGACACATAAATACAATTCCGTCCCATTTTTTATGACACAATCAATCATAGTGTCCCAAAATTTATTGATCATATTTTTTAAGCGTCCCTAAAATAACTATGATTATTTATAAATGTGTCTCTATTTTTGTGACACTATATAAACAATATCCTAATTTGGCCTCACTTTTCTTTAAAGCGTCACAAAATCGATGATTATTATTTTTTATTATTTGATAATTTTTCCAATTGAAAGTCCCATCACAAATGTTTCTTTTTGCATTGTACAATAAAAAGCTAAAAAATAATGATAATTTTGGAACAAAATGAATAATGTTTATTTAAATAAATCGTATAAATTAGATCAACACTTAAAAAGTCATACTCAAAAGCATTTTAGGAAATGCCTAACTACAATATAAAACAGACGAAATATAAATATTCAATTTTATTGTTAAAATATAAAAACAAAAAAGAAGCTCTTCATGTTGTCTCGGATTGATGGAAAGTCCAACGGCCCTACACATCAAATAAAAAAAAAATGGTAAGCATTTAATAGATTTAAATCAAATTACTAATACAGTTAATAGTTACAATGTAATTGAAATAATTTGAAAAGATATATCACTTACTTGAAGAGAATTTAAAATATGGGTCACTTTAGAGTATAGGCAGATTCAGTAAAATTATAAGCAGCCTAAAAAAATAAAATTCATATTAGAAAATTTCTTTTATTTACTTTTATTTAAATAAAAATAAGTAAATATATGTGGCTTACCTCAGAAAAGATTGTTTTTAAATGAGACATGTCGCTTCGAATAGAGTCTAACTCCTTACGAAGATTAGCAATTTGTTTCTCATAATCATTCTTCATTACTTTGTACACTTGCTGCATATTTTCAATCTTTGCCTCATAACTTTGATTCATGTCATACAATTCTTTTTGAAGACGTTCTTCTTGAGCTGATTTTAATATTTAAGCCGACTTTTACTTCCAAACAGCTGTGTAGGAGTAACTCCTAATCCATAACCTCTAACTCTACCATATTGATCTTCACCTAAAACTTCATTGAAAACCTCATCCTTGACTTCATTAGCATTACGATTCACATTTAATGCCACACGTTCAGCAACAATGTTATTAGCTTTTTCCTTTTTAATAACAGCAAATATAAAAATTAGATCACACGATAATAATATACTTTAAGAATGAGTAATAACCTTTAGTTTGACAACTTTAAAAAAAAATGGTATTACCCCAACTTCTTCGATTTGCTCATTGATAAAATTCCCATCCTTTCTCATATGAGTCATTCTGAAGAATTTAATCCGACCTGGTTTTTTTCCATGGGTCATCTCCTGTTTTGAAAAAACATTAACCAATTTAATGCTAAGGAAGTGGAAGAAAAAATAAAATATAGACAAAAGTAAAGACACTACACTTCAATCAAAACTCACATAATCATTCCTTCCTCTTGCAAACTCTTTGAAGCACTAGTATGAAGAGTTTTGTTATGAGCTCGTGCTGCTTTTCCCTTTTCAGAAAGATTCTGACCAAAATAAAAGTAATATATATATGTTATGCAAACTATGATAAAAGCTAAGAAAACATTTAACATAATACAAAAAGCCAATAAAATTCAGCAATGAAGGGGTAAAAAATGTTACCTTCGCTTTCTCTGAAAACCAATATTGTACAAGTGTTTTCCATTAGTTTGGAAAGACTCCAACTGGTACTAAATTGAATATTTCTTCTTGAGTCTTATCCGGCAAAAATACTTACATTTTAAATCGAATTTGTAATCCTTCCACTTTCGACCAATTGATTGAAGCACCCACTTTTGAACTTCAAAATCATCGGGAATCGCAAAATATTTCTACAGACATTGTAAAACAATTTAAATTAGTAAAAAGAATGCATTAAAATAGATAAAATTTAAATTCACAAAATAAAATAAGATCAAGTTTGTTTACCTTTGTCAAAAGTATCAAGTTCTCTTTGTTGTTGTTAGGCATTTTCCTCCAATCCGTCCATTCAATTGAACAAAACTCTTTTTTCTTGCCACTTGTTCCCAACCAGCCACCTAAGATTCCACCACCTCTTTTAATTGGTTGACCTAACTCATTGAAGTGAACTATAATCCACTCAATATTGGGTAATGTCCACACATCTTTTGGACGTATACCCCATTTTTTCCGTACATTCCCTTGATCATCTGGAACATAATTAGTTATATTTAATATTATAAAAGTAATATTTCAAAGACAATATAATACCGTACCCTTTATTTCTACATCATCATAAACTTCGCTGCCTGGGTCTTCTTCTTGTGCTTGAGTATCAGTGTATTGGTATTCACTAGGTGGTTGCGTTTCACTGTCAGAATTTGAAGCATTCATTCGAAGTGCTTCTACTGCAAATTCACCTTGACTGTTGTCGTTATAATCTCTTAAACGTTTTCTTCCCATATAAAAAACCTAATAAAACAGTCAACAAGCACAAGGAATAAAGGAGATATTGGATCCCTCTTCACTATATTCCACAAGCACAAGGATTAATGGAGATATTGGATCGGGAATGGATGGACCTATATGTATGGACAACAAAAGGAAGCAGTCTGTTTAGATTACACTGAGATAGATATTATTGAGATTTTCTGAAGATACATCTACATACATACATACATACACACACACACACACACACACACACATATATATATATATATTCAGTATTTTTAGGGGGTAAATTGTATGGGAAAAAAAGGTGGATACACAAATAGTATTCATATGGAATGAATATCTCATGTTGGCAAAACTTAAGCACAATACTGGTGTTTTGTTTTTTTTTTTTTTTTGGGTCCTGCTCAGTACAACTGGTACAAGGAAGAATCTATTAAACAATACATGACGGGAAGACTGTTACGCAATGAATACATGGCCGGTGTTAACATCAGTCACCCAAAAAGTCTTCAACATAAAATAGCTGACCTCATCTTTCTTGGTGCTTTTCTCTCAAAATCAAGTAAATGAGACGAAAAAGACTAAACTAATTAATATACAAGAAGTATACCCATTTCAATTGAAAGAAAGATCAAGAACATTTAAGTACATAGCTATAGCAATTCTTGAGCTTTAGTCCAAGTAAACTTAAGAGGGGCTAAGCTGTGGCACCAAAGTTGGAACTGATTCATAACAGTAACATGTCAGAAATATATAACATAACCTGAGGTACCAAAAAATTGTTAGGGAATTGGGAGAAACATTAAGCTCAAAAACATATCTTAGTCGCAAAAGCCCATGCATAAGTTAAATAGATTAAGAGTCCTAATATACTTCAAAGTATTTGAAAACTTTTTGGGGTTTGCTGACCCTACTATTAGTATGTAATTAAAGATACTTCTAAAAGCACTCTAACTTTTCTATAAGCTGCTCTTAACCGAGGTTGAGCCACAGACTGAAGTTTATCGAAGGAATAGATTTGGTAGACTATGAAGATTGTTTTCTTATCATCTCTGATAAATCCTTGGATTAAAAAATTTCAGCCTTTGCGAGGTGTTTAAGCATGTAAATTAAACAAATATAAAAAGAAAAAAAAACAACCAATTTCAATTCTCTCCTCCAAAATAACAACCAATTCAATTTCTCTCCTCCAAAATAACAACCAATTTCTCCTACATATTCTAGTCAGTAGGAAAACCATAATAACAAACAATTCAATGCCCTCTCTTTTGCCGCCCCCCCACCCCCAACCCAAAAAAAAAAAAAAAAAAAAAAACTAACTTAGCAAGACTATCCAAATATTGTGATGATCGTACAAGAAAACAATCCAACTATTGAACAGAAATATTAAAATTTTAAGATTACCAAATAGCATAGAGAACACAAAAATTCAACCTCTAACAGGGAATATTCAAATGGGTTGTGATTACTAACTCGTTTGAGCCTTCAATGGGTGGTAGATGGCGTGATGGCGGCAAGATGCTGGGACGATCCACAAAGCTGAGATCAAAAGAGAGATATGAATACTAGAACCGGGAGTCTTAGCCGGAAACTAATTAGTATTAGTGGGAAAAAAATGTTAACTTTACTATTTTAAGAGAATAAAATTTTAAAAGGATATGTTCATATCTTTAGAGAATATCATTCAGGAAGGAAATATATATGTATATATAATGTTTAAGAGAGAAATACAAAATTTTCCAAATAATAATACTTATAATCATAGAGAGTAGTTTTGTCATCTTAAAAAAAAAAAAAAGCTTAAATTGTTGTTTGTGCAGTATTCCGTTGTTCCACTGTTCAGCCTGTTAGGCATGACTTAGTCTAACATAATATCCTGCCGATTTGTTTGTGTAGAATATCCAGACTATTTGTTTCTGGGATAACAATAATTTGAGGAAATGAAAAATAAGGCTACGTAGTATGCTTGCTCAAGAGTTCTTCAAGTACAATTGTCCGTTTGTTAGGGCATGAGTTGTTTCATCATTTACATGTTAACCGAAGATTTTGGATTTGGACGGTTTCCCATCGGTCCTAGTTCACTACTTGGGTGAATAACTATTTTAACTTCGTCTGTCGAAAATTACTTAGTATCTAACATAATATCCGGACCATTTGTTTGTGCGAGAATATCCGGACCATTTGTTTGTGCGGTGTTCCGCTATTCAGCCTGTTAGGCATGCTTTAGCAATGGAGTTGGGGTTGCATCTGTGTCCTGGATGTTAATGCATACTTATCCTTTGCTGAATGTATATGGTTCAAGTTTGTTTGTGCTACCTGTTCGAAAATGAATCCTTAATTCAAGCATCTTCATTACACTGAATGGACCAATTATACTATGAAAAATATCCTAAATAAACAAACGTCAATTCATAATCATGTGTGAACCGAAGTTCAACCACTGTCCTTGACTAAAGCTGGAAAGCCCGACCATTTCAGATTCCAATGTAAGACAATTGAAACATGATAAGTATATTATCATACAGATACACAGTAACATCTATAAGGCTAAATTAGTCCAAAAGGCCATCCAATTGGCGAAATGTCATAGTTCAGAAGCAAAAAAGGGAACAAAATAACTAAGCAAAAAGGGAAAGACTGATGGAAATACTAAGTAATTTGGAACATGAATACTGCTGTTTGTCTATAGACTTGCAAGTTTATCATATTTCTAGCCAAATTAAAGATCCTCCAAGAAAGACAGCCTGCAATCATGGCTTTTGGCACCCCGGTTCGGCGGGGGCGGGGGAGGGGGAGGGGGGATGGAATTCATGAGCGTACACAATAGACAATCAGTTCAAATGAATGAATTTTTATCAAGCCACGATAGAACTGAGAATTGCAGGACATTTCTTTCAATGCTTGCTAACTTGATAATCTGAATTTCTCACACAGTGCCACAGCACAAGTCAAACACTATTTGCCAACATACCACTTGTCTAGTTCCATTCTTGAACCTTCAGTATTAAGTTCTTCCGGAAGTCGAAGAGGTAATTACTATAATTAGTAAAGAAACTTTCGAAACCAAACGAGAGAAGAAATTACATTCTTTTGACAAACACTTAAATTCATGGAAAACAACTTGCTTAGTGCAGCATAAATAGGAATATGATAGACACGTTATACACAAATTAGAATCAGCATCAGCAAATTAGGTGGGAATTATAGGCACATTATATACATAAGCGAGAATCAGTAGCAGCACATTAGTTGGGAATTATCACTTTCATCAAATTCCCTATACCATTTTGACGGCATCCCATGTACTAACCTCTGTCGATCTATGCATCAATTGAAAAACTAGATGCTAACATCCGATCTCACGAGATCGTAAAAGAAATAAAAAAAAAAAAACCACTATTTTTACAATTACATGGCAAATAAAACATCTATAGAATCTTTCCCTCGACCACGGTGAATGAGGCAAATAAAGAACAGATCATAATTTTGGGTTCAAAAACTATGTTAACTACTTGAGTGCCAAGAGTTCTAGTCAATCTCTTGGATAATGCTACTTAGTTTCTAGTCAATAGTACTTCGGTACCATTATCGTAACCAAACAACATTCATAGTTCGGTTTGTGTCAACAACCTTTTTATTATCTTCCGAGATCATATCCAGGGAAATGGTTAGCTAAAGTAATATGGCTCACCACAGTTCATGATGTAATGCCTACTAGTATGGGAACTAACTCGCAATTAGAAGTCCATAAAGCATAAAAAAGTTGCCTATTGAATCTTGATTGTCACTTACGGAAAGAGCGAGGGTGTGGTTAGACGTGGGATCCTTTGAAATATACTCAAATATCATTTTGTTCATCGAGCATCCTCTCTAGCCCAAGTGGTCCGTCGGTTAACATCGGTAGTTACATCCGAAATATGAGGTATGCGAGCGGTGTAAACATCATCATCCTCTTCGTGTGAACCAATCCCCATCTCATATAAATCTCTTGGTTTTGTGTGAATCACTTGGAACCATTCAGTTTTCTTTGGATCTTGTACATAAAATACCAGCTTTGCTTGCGAGGAGAATACAAAAGGATCATCTTGCAAAGAGGTTCTTGTATGGATTAGTTTGGAGAAGTTGACCAAAGTGCAACCATTTACATCTTGGTGACTTGACATCATACTAACCATATTTAAACATCACAATTTTGGAAATTTTATAATAATCTAATTCAATAATGTCATTCGAACCCCATAATAAGAAACCCCATCAACCTCTACAACCACTCCACTATTTAGAGTTTTTCTTAATCTCTCATGATTTTTTGTATGGAATCTAAAGCCAATTATAACAAAGCCAGAAAATCATTTACTGATATTGTTTGGGCCTCTAGCAATGGCTATTATCTCTTCAGAAGCATTGCTCTCGATCATCTTTGGCACCTAATATTTCATATTCAAATAATGTAAGAAAAATATAAAACTTCTAGATGTAAATTAACCGTAAATGTATTAAGTTTCTAAAGTTACTCACCTGGTTTAAGACCCATTCGGGAAATTTCTCCAACAACCACTTCTGTTCAATGCATTGGTTAGATCGATTTGGTCGATATCCTCTTCTTTATGCAGCAAAAAATTCACTGCAACAAGTTTGAAATATTAGTAAGCAAATATTCAAAGTAAAAATTCAGTGTGTTTTACTTGACTGACCTACGATATGGCGATATATGATCATAGTGAAGCAACACATAATGGTGGACTTGTGCTAAGGCCATTTCATCAAGAACAATGTTATCTGCTTTTCCCAAAATTCGTCCTCTACTAGAAAACAAGTAATTTTCAGTATCATCAATAGGATCAAAATTTCTTTGGGGATGATTGAACATTGTCTAAACTCCACCAAGATATCTAGAACAAAAAACCTAACATTCCTCTCGCCCTATAACCTTCTCGCGATAAAACCCTCTCGGTTGTGCTCTCGTTTCATACATGTGATTTTAGACAACCTAAGTTCCTAGGTTAAATTAAAATTCAGCAGTAACAAGTGTTACTAGTTGTAATCTTAAAAGTAATTGGTTTTGAAATATTTGTAATGAAAAAATATATTGACTAACCTCTCTATAGGAAACATCTATCTGTATTGTACAAGACCTCCAAGTTTTGCTTCTGCAACAAGATGTACCGTCAAATGAACCATAATGGAAAAAAAACTTGGAGGAAAAATCTTCTCCAACTGACAAAGTGTTAAAGCCACTCTTGCTTCCAATTCATCAATCTTATCTAGATACAAGGTTTTACAACATAACTCCTTAAGAAATAATGATAACTTAGAGACAACTGAAACAACTTGAGGTGGCATGCATGCTCTTGCAGCTATAGGAAGAATATCTTGCATCAGAATATGACCATCATGACTTTTCAAATTTGAAATTTTGCGCTCCTTCAAGTTTATACAACTTGAGATATTTTATGCATAACCAACAAGAACCTTCAAATTCTTCAAAACCGTTAGGAACAGTTCTTTTTCTTTTGAATTCATCGTGTAACAAGCTGGAGGGCAACAAATCTGATTATTATCATTACGGAAGGGATGGAGATCATGTCTAATACCCGTATCAACTACATCAAGTCTTGTTTTGTAGTTGTCTTTGGTCTTACCATCAAGATTCAATAAGGTACCAATCAAGTTATCACAAATATTTTTCTCAATCTGTGTGACATCTAAATTATGACGAAGGAGATTGAATTCCCAATAAGGAAGATCAAAGAAGATGATCCATTTTTTCCATAAATAATGAGGTACCGCAATTGTAGATCCCTGACATCTATCTAAATCTTCAACAAAATTATTAGCATCTTCAAATATTCCGGCTTCCTTATTAACACTAGATTGCTCAGCATTTGATTGACTAATTCTGGAGCTATCAGCTTCTTCCTTAGCTCGTTTATTATTTAATTTTGATGTTTTCCCTTAGCAGAAAGGAACACCATCCAACTGTCTTCATATTTCAGTCCCAGAAATCGGTAATGGTGCTGACCATAACTCTTCAGTGCCCTCAAATTCATCTTTCCTGAATCTATATGGATGATCATGATCCAACCATCGTCGATGACCCATGTAACAAAATTTTTGCCCGTTACGTAACCACCTAGAATCAAGAATTCCCCACAAGATGGACAAGCTATACGTCCTTTAGTGCCCCAACTTGATAAATTGGCATATGCATGAAAATCATTAATTGTCCACAAAAGCGCTGCTTGTAACTTGAAGAATTCATTACCACCTGCATCAAATGCATCCACACCACACCATAATTGCTTTAGTTATCCTATTAAGGGTTGTAAAAAGACATCGATATCAAATTCATCAAATGCATCCTTTGCTTTAGTTCTCCATGGTTATTCCTGGAGAAAAAGGACGTATAGCTTGTCCATCTTGTGGGGAATTCACTGATTCTAGGTGGTTACGTAATGGGCAAAAATTTTGTTACATGGGTCATCGACGATGGTTAGATCATGACCATCCATATAGATTCAGGAAAGATGAATTTGAGGGCACTGAAGAGTTATGGTCAGCACTATTACCGATTTCTGGGACTGAAATATTAAGACAGTTGGATGATGTTCCTTTCTATTATGGGAAAACATCAAACTTAAATAATAAACGAGCTAGGGAAGAAGCTGATAGCTCCAGAATTAGTCAATCAAAAGCTGAGCAATCTAGTGTTAATAAGGAAGCAGGAATATTTGAAGATGCTGATAATTTCGTTGAAGATTTAGATAGATGTCAGGGATCTATAATTGCAGTACCTCATTGTTTATGGAAAAAAATGGATCATCTTCTTTGATCTTCCTTATTGGGAATTCAATCTCCTTCGTCATAATTTAGATGTCATGCATATTGAGAAAAATATTTGTGATAACTTGATTGGTACCTTATTGAATCTTGATGGTATGACCAAAGACAACTACAAAGCAAGACTTGATTTAGTTGATATGGGTATTAGGCATGATCTCAATCCCTTCCGTAATGATAATAATCAGATTTGTTACCCTCCAGCTTGTTACATGATGAATTCAAAAGAAAAAGAACTGTTACTAACGGTTTTGAAGAATTTGAAGGTTCCTGATGGTTATGCATCAAATATCTCAAGTTGTATAAACTTGAAGGAGCGCAAAATTTCAAATCTGAAAAGTCATGATGGTCATATTCTGATGCAGGATATTCTTCCTATAGCTACAAGAGCATGCATGCCACCTCAAGTTGTATCAATTTTCTCTGAGTTATCATTATTTCTTAAGGAGTGATGTTGTAAAACCTTGGATCTAGATAAGATTGATGAATTGGAAGCAAGAGTGGCTTTAACACTTTGTCAGTTGGAGAACATTTTTCCTCCAAGTTTTTTACCATTATGGTTCATTTGACGGTACATCTTGTTGCAGAAGCAAAACTTGGAGGTCCTGTACAATACAGATGGATGTTTCCTATAGAGAGGTTAGTCAATATATTTTTTCATTACAAATATTTCAAAACCAATTACTTTTAAGATTACAACTAGTAATACTTTTTACTTGCTGAATTTTGATTTAACCTAGGAACTTGGGTCGTCTAAAATCACATGTACGAAACAGAGCACAACCGAGAGGGTACTATCTCAGAAGGTTATAGGGCAGAGGAATGTTTGGTTTTTTGTTCTAGATATCTGGGTGGAGTTTAGCCAATGTTCAATCATCCCCAAAGAAATTTTGATCCTATTGATGATACTGAAAATTACTTGTTTTCTAGTAGAGGACGAATTTTGGGAAAAGCAGATAACATTGTTCTTGATGAAATGGCCTTTAGCACAAGTCCATCATTATACGTTGCTTCACTATGATCATATATCGCCATATCGTAGGTTGGTCAAGTAAAACACACTGAATTTTTATTTTGAATATTTGCTTACTAATATTTCAAACTTGTTGCAGTGAATTTTTGGCTGCACAAAGAAGAGGATATCGACCAAATCGATCTAACCAACGCATTGAACATAAGTGGTTGTTGGAGAAATTTCCCAAATGGCTCTTAAACCAAGTTAGTAACTTTAGTAACTTAATACATTTACGGTTAATTTACATCTAGAAGTTTTATATTTTTCTTACATTATTTGAATATGAAATATTAGGTGCCAAAGATGATCGAGAGCAATGCTTCTGAAGAGATAATAGCCATTGCTAGAGGCCCAAACAATATCAGTAAATGATTTTCTGGCTTTGTTATAATTGGCTTTAGATTCCATACAAAAAATCATGAGAGATTAAGAAAAACTCTAAATAGTGGAGTGGTTGTAGAGGTTGATGGGGTTTCTTATTATGGGGTTTTGAATGACATCATTGAATTAGATTATTATAAAATTTCCAAAATTGTGATGTTTAAAAGTGGTTGGTTTGATGTCAAGTCACCAAGGGGTTTAAAAAAGATGTAAATGGTTGCACTTTGGTCAACTTCTCCAAACTAATCCATACGGGAACCTCTTTGCAAGATGATCCTTTTGTATTCTCCTCTCAAGCAAAACAGGTATTTTATGTACAAGATCCAAAGCAAACTAAATGGTTCCAAGTGATTCACACAAAACCAAGAGATTTATATGAGATGGGGATTGGTTCACGTGAAGAGGATGATGTTGTTTACACTTGCTTGCATATCTCATATTTCGGATGTAAGCTGCTGATGTTAACCGAACGGACCATTTGGGCTAGAGAGGATGTCGATGAACAAAATGATATTTGAGTATATTTCAAAGGATCCCACGTCTAACCACACCCTTGCTCTTTACGTAAGTGACAATCAAGATTCAATAGGTAACTTTTTTATGCTTTATGGACTTCTAATTGTGGAGACAGTTCCCATACTAGTAGGCATTACATCATGAACTGTGGTGAGCCATATTACTTTAGCTAACCATTTCCCTGGATATGATCTGGAAGATAATAAAAAGGTTATTGACACAAACTGAACTATGAATGTTGTTTGGTTACAGTAACGGTACCAAAGTACTATTGACTAGAAACTAAGTAGCATTATCCAGTAGATTGACTAGAACTCTTGGTACTTAAGTAGTTAACATAGTTTTTGAACCCGAAATTATGACTGTTCTTTATTTGCCTCATTCACTGTGGTCGAGGGGAAAGATTCTATAGACGTTTTATTTGCCATGTAATTGTAAAAATAGTGGTTTTTTTTTTGTTTCTTTTACAGTCCTGTGAGATCAGATGTTAGCATCTAGTTTTTCAATTGATGCATAGATCAGCTGAGGTTAGTACATGGGATGCCGTCAAAAGGGTATAGGGAATTTGATGAAAGTGATAATTCCCAACTAATTTGCTGATGCTGATTCTAATTTGTGTATAACGTGTCTATCATATTCCTATTTATACTGCACTAAGCAAGTTGTTTTCCATGAATTTAAGTGTTTGTCAAAAGAATGTAATTTTTTCTCTGTTTGGTTTCGAAAGTTTCTTTACTAATTATAGTAATTACCTCTTCAGCTCCTGGAAGAACTTAATACGAAAGGTTCAAGAATGGAACTGGACAATGGTATGTCGGTAAATAGTGTTTAACTTGTGTTGTGGCACTGTGTGAGAAATTCAGATGATCAAGTCAGCATGCATTGAAAGAAATGCCCTGCAATTCTTAGTTCTATCGTGGCTTGATGAAACTGCATTCATTCGAACTGATTGTCTATTGTGTATGCTCATGAATTCCACCCCCCCTCCCCGAACCAGGGTGCCTAAAGCCATGATTGCAGGCTGTCTTTCTTGGAGGATCTTTAATTTGGCTAGAAATGTGATAAACTTGCAAGTCTATCGACAAACAACAGTATTTAGGTTCCAAATTACTTAGTATTTCCATCAGTCTTTCCCTCTTTGCTTAGTTATTTTGTTCCCTCTTTACCTCTGAACTATGACATTTAGCCAATTGGATGGCCCTTTGGACTAATTTAGCGAGCATAGATGTTATCGTGTATCCGTATGATAATATACTTATCATGTTTCAATTATCTTACATTGGAATCTAAAACCAGACTTTAGTCAAGGACGAGTGGTTGAACTTCGGTTCACACATGATTGTGAATTGACGTTTGTTTATTTAGGATATTTTTCATAGTATAATTGGTCCATTCGAGTGTAATGAAGATGCTTGTATTAAGGATTCATTTTTGAACAGGGAAGCACAAACAAACTTGAACCATGTACATTCGACAAAGCATAAGTATGCATTAACATCCAGGACGCAAATGCAACCCCAACTCCATTGCTAAAGCATGCCTAGCAAGCTGAATAGTGGAACACTGCACAAACAAATGGTTTGGATAGTATGTTAGATAATAAATAATTTACGGTAGTGAAGTTAAAATAGTTATTCAACCAGTAGTGAACTAAGACTGATGGGAAACCGTCCAAATTCCAAAATCTTCGGTTAACATGTAAATGATGAAACAACTCATGCCCTAATAGCGGACAATTGTACTCGAAGAACTCTTGAGCGAGCATACTACGTAGCCTTATTTTTCATTTCCTCAAATTAATGTTATCCCAGAAACCAATGGTCCGGATATTCTGCCCAAACAAATTGGCTGGATATTATGTTAGGCTAAATCATGCCTAACACTCTGAACAGCGGAATAACGGAATACTGCACAAACTACAATTTAAGCTTTTTTTTTTTAAGATGACAAAACTACTCTCTATGATTATAAGTATTATTATTTGGAAAATTTGTATTTCCCTCTTAAACATTATATATACATATATATTTCCTTCCTAAATGATATTCTCTAAAGATATGAAAATATTCTTTTAAAATTTTATTCCCTTAAAATAGTAAAGTTAAAAATTTTTCCCACTAATACTAATTAATTTCCCGCTAAGACTCCCGGTTCTAGTATTTATATCTATCTTTTGATCTCAGCTTTGTGGATCATCCCTACATCTTGCAGCCATCATGCCATCTACCACCCATTGAAGGCTGAAACGAGTTAGTAATCACAACCCATTTGAATGTTCTCTGTTAGAGGTTGAATTTTTGTGTTCTCTATGCTATTTGGTAATCTTAAAATTTTTAATATTTCTATTCGATAGTTGGATTGTTTTCCTGTACAATCATCACAATATTTGGATGGTTTTGCTAACTTAGTTTTTTTTTCGGTTGGGGGTGGGGGGGCGGCGAAAGAGGGGGCATTGAATTGGTTGTTATTTTGGTTTTCCTACTGACTGGAATAGGTAGGAGAAATTGGTTGTTATTGGAGGAGAGAAATTGAATTGGTTGTTATTTTGGAGGAGAGAAATTGAAATTGGTTGTTTTTTTTTTCTTTTTATATTTGTTTAATTTACATGCTTAAACACCTTGCAAAGGCTGAAATTTTTTAATCCAAGGATGCATCAGAGATGACAAGAAAACAATCTTCATAGTCTACCAAATCTATTCCTTTGATAAACTTTAGTCTGTGGCTCAACTTGGTTAAGAGCAGTTATAGAAAAGTTAGAGTGCTTTTAGAAGTATCTTTGATTAAATACTAATAGTAGGGTCAGCACACCCCATAAAAGTTTTCAAATACTTTGAAGTATATTAGGACTCTTAATCTATTTAACTTATGCATGGGCTTTTGGGACTAAGATATGTTTTTGAGCTTAATGTTTCTCCCAATTCCCTAACAATTTTTTGGTACCTCAGGTTATGTTATATATTTCTAACATGTTACTATTATGAATTAGTTCCAACTTTTGTACCATAGGTTAGCCCCTATTAAGTTTACCTTGGACAAAAGCTCAAGAATTGCTATAGCTATGTACTTAAATGTTCTTGATCTTTCTTTCTATTGAAATGGGTATACTTCTTGTATATTAATTAGTTAAGTCTTTTTCATCTCATTTACCTGATTTTGAGAGAAAAGCACCGGGAAAGATGAGGTCAGCTATTTTATGTTGGAGACTTTTTGGGTGACTGATGTTAACACCAGCCATGTATTCATCGCGTAACAGTCTTCTCGTCATGTATTGTTTGATAGGTTCTTCCTTGTACCAGTTGTACTATGCGAGAACACAAAAAAAAAAAAAACAAAAAAAAAAACAAAACAGTTTGTATTGTGCTTAAGTTTTGCCAACATGAGATATTCATTCCATATGAATACTATTTGCGTATACACCTTTTTTTTTCCCATACAATTTACCCCCTAAAAATACTAAATACATATATATGTATGTATGTAGATGTATCTTCAGAAAATCCCAATAATCTCTATCTCGGTGTAATCTAAACAGACTGCTTCCTTTTGTTGTCCATACAAATAGGTCCATCCATTCTCGATCCAATATCTCCATTAATCCTTGTGCTTGTGGAATATAGTGAAGAGGGATCCAATATCTCCTTTAATCCTTGTGCTTGTTGACTGTTTTATTAGGTTTTTGATATGGGAAGAAAATCTTTAAGAGACTATAACGACAACAGTCAAGGCGAATTTGCAGCTGAAGCACTTCAAATGAATGCTTCAAATTATGATAGTGAAACGCAACCACCTAGTGAATACCAATACACTGATACTCAAGTACAAGAAGAAGACCCAGGCAGCGAAGTTTATGATGATGTAGAAATAAAGGGTATGGTATTATATTGTCATTGAAATATTACTTTTATAATATTAAATATAAATAATTATGTTCCAGATGATCAAGGGAGTGTACGGAAAAAATGGGGTATACGTCCAAAAGATGTGTGGACATTACCCAATAATGAGTGGATTATAGTTCACTTCAATGAGCTAGGTCAACCAATTAAAAGAGGCAGTGGAATCTTAGGTGGCTGGTTGGGAACATTGACAAGAAAAAAAGAGTTTTGTTCAATTGAATGGACGGATTGGAGGAAAATGCCTAACAACAACAAAGAGAACTTGATACTTTTGACAAAGGTAAACAAACTTGATCTTATTTTATCTTGTGAATTTAAATTTTATCTATTTTAATGCATTCTTTTTACTAATTTAAATTGTTTTACAATGCTGTAGAAATATTTTGCGATTCCTGATGATTTTGAAGTTCAAAAGTGGGTGCTTCAATCAATTGGTCGAAAGTGGAAGGATTACAAATTCGATTTAAAATGTAAGTATTTTTTGCCAGATAAGACTCAAGAAGAAATATTCAATTTAGTACCAGTTGGAGTCTTTCCAAACTAATGGAAAACACTTGTACAATATTGGTTTTCAGAGAAAGCGAAGGTAACATTTTTTACCCCTTCATTGCTGAATTTTATTGGCTTTTTGTATTATGTTAAATGTTTTCTTAGCTTTTATCATAGTTTGCATAACACACACACACACACACACACACACACACACACTATATATATTACTTTTATTTTGGTCAGAATCTTTCTGAAAAGGGACAAGCAGCACGAGCTCATAACAAAACTCTTCATACTAGTGGTTCACAGAGTTTTGCAAGAGGAAGGAATGATTATGTGAGTTTTGATTGAAGTGTAGTGTCTTTACTTTTGTCTATATTTTGTTTTTTCTTCCACTTCCTTAGCATTAAATTGGTTAATGTTTTTTTAAAACAGAAGATGACCCATGGAAAAAAACCAGATCGGATTGTATTCTTCAAAATGACTCATATGAGAAAGGATGGGAATTTTTCAATGAGCAAATCGAAGAAGTTGTGGTAATACCATTTTTTTTTAAAGTTGTCAAACTAAAGGTTATTACTCATTCTTAAAGTATATTATTATCGTGTGATCTAATTTTTATATTTGTGGTTATTAAAAAGGAAAAAGCTAATAACATTGTTGCTGAACGTGCGGCATTAAATGTGAATCAGAATGCTATTGAAGTCGAGAATGAAGTCTTCAATGAAGTTTTAGGTGAAGATCAATATGGTAGAGTTAGAGGTTATGGATTAGGAGTTACTCCTACACAACTGTTTGGAAGTAAAAGTCGACTTAAATGTCAAAA
>JANUWF010000189.1:0-21543 GCA_026120185.1 Voacanga thouarsii
GGTTGATTGTCATTGCCACGGATTTGCTAGGGTAAATTGCCACGGATTTGCTATTATTGAGGTTGATTGTCATTTTCTGCATGATGCAGTTGTCTAGTGACTTATAGCTCCACGCTACGTCTCTACGCATGTTCAGTTCGCAGACATTTTCACCAAATCATTGGGGAAGCAACAGTTTGGTTTTTTCATTTGCAAGTTGGGCATTTACAATCCTCATGCTCCAACTTGAGGGGGGTATTAGAGTATCTATAAAATGTATAATATCTTAAATTACCATATACTATTTTGGTAGGTTCGTATAATTAGCTATAATTTAGTTTTAGTTTAAGGAAACAAATCTCAGGGACAAATTTCTAGCTTCTAAGAGAACCTGTATATCTTGGCTTCTACTTGCCTCCATAATGATATAGAAGTTTTTGCCCATCTTTGAGTCTATTCTGATAAAGAATTAAAATAAACAAAACATGAAAAATTAACATGCTTTAATCGAGATGGAAAATAAGTAATCTTTATTAATTAAGCTGAAATAAAAGATTATATAAAAATGAAGATTCTCAAAATACTCACAACTAAAAACTCAAAAAATAAAGAAAATTCAATAAGTAGTCTCTATATATAACTTAACTTTGAGAATACAACATATTAATTCTAATCCTGTGGATGTCATTCACAAAGCAGCGCAATAGGACAACTCAAACTTAATATGGATGAAGCGCTTGCTGGAGGCAAGGTAGGAATAGGAGTAGTTTTTAGGAACCATGAAGAAGTCGCACTTGTCTGAATGTCGCTGATTGAAGGAGGTTAAGGACTATCATTTCAATTGAACATGCGGACATTCATACAATGCCGAGAATGCTTCCGATTTACAAATCTTTAGTGTTCACACCGGAGATGTCTTGAATGTTATCAACCAACTATGTTCTTTTAATGAATATTTCTATTTTGAATATTTCTATGTTCAAGTTGATAATCCCATTTTTGGTTTGTAAAGTGCACAGGGAATTAGCTTGCCCACTTGCTAGCATGGTATTCCCGGGTCTCGAAGATCATAGTATGGATAGAGGATGCATCTCTAAACAGTCAGAGATTGAATTGAGATGAGTTTGAGTAAATACAATAAAAATTATTAAATATGTGGGGCCAAGTGGGAATGTAAAGTTAATGAAAAAGAATACGATGCATTGTGAGTATATGACAGTTTTTAAGGAAAAAGTTATTTAAATTATTATTATTTTAAATTAAATATAAGTTTTGGATTGGAAAGAATTTCTTCGCAATTGCATCCTTAGTTTCCTCATCTATAATTATTAGATTTGGTTTGAAATGAGAAATTTCTTTCAAAAAAAACTAGTGCACAAAATAATGGATAACTAAAACTAATATACCTAACCTTGAATGAGTTAAAATATGAGATATATTTTTCATATCTTGATTTAAATTCTAACTCCTCAAAAAAAAAAAAAAAAGGTTTCCTCCTATTACAGCAATTTATGTTTGACATTGCCATCCTTTCTAGTCCAATTTTCTCTTTCCTATTAAATGTAAAGCTATTATCCTTATCTTCTCATGGGCCTTACATACTAATCCCGCACCAGACATTGACCACCAGAAAATTTCCGATGCCAGTTCTCATCAAATCCCGCACCAGATTAGCCAGTCATGGTTGTCCAGAAAATTTTCGGCACCGGATCTTTTCCAGTCCCGCACCAGATTTGTCGCCACACGTTCCTACAACCAACAGAGAGTTTTTGGTGCCAATTCTTCTCCTTCCCACACCAGATTCGTTGCCACCCTTTATCCGATCAGAGAGTTTCTGGCACTGGACATGCCTAAGTCTAGCGCCGGATTCCCTGCGAGGTAAACCTGGCACCGGAATCATGGCGAGTTAAAACCGGCGCCGGATCGCGCTTGGTTTGCACTAATCTTTTCTTCCTTCTAGCACCGATTTTGCAGCCATAGTTTCTTCTTCATTCTATCACCTGTACCCACACACATGTTCCTTTTGATGCCAGTGTCTTTTTCTATTCTTCACTGCTCGTCTCCACTACTGTTCAGGTTGTGGTGACCACTGCCACCATTCTACCGCCACCTGTTGCCCTTAGTGCCGACTATTGCCAACTCTGCGGACTGTAGGCCTCTCTATCTTCTCTGGTACCCTTGTTTTTGTTTATTCTTCATTTTTTCCTATTTTGCTCTTGTTGGGTAATTGGCTATTTGATCTCATTGGGTAGTGGCTGAACACATCATCATTTCTTGGTTTACTTCTGTGTGTGGGGCATATGTGACCTTTTTATTGTTCCATTTATTTCGTGTGTTGTCTATTTAGTTTGGGGGATTTTTGGTAGTTTATTGACATACACTAGTAGTTGTGGGGCAATATTGATGTGATTGTGAAGTGGGTTCTCCACCCAATTTGTTTGGTTGTTTTCTGTTGGAGTGTTGTTGACTGGTGGCCTTTGCGATCCTCTATTCTCATTATTTTTGTTTCTTTCCGCCTTGTTATGGCTAGTGGGGCTAGTTCTAGGTGTAAAAATGCCATAGCTTGCCGTACTCACCTATCTTCCTCTACCCCACCGGTCCTTCCTGTTTCGTCTCCCACTCTTTCTCCCCATTTTTGGAATAAGGACAGTCTTGTATGGTATAAGAAATGCAAATGTTACAAGTTGATCATTGAGAAAACCATCCACTCGAGGTTGATGCCTTTTTTCATTTGCTTGCTCATTTTTGCCACCTAAGGTGGGAACTAGTTCTTCGTCTTCCTCTTTATTATTACCCTGAGTTGGTGCATCAATTTTATGCTAACATTGAGGATAGAGGTATTCGGGTCACTGAGATCCACTCTAGTGTTAAGGGCGTTCCCATTATCGTGTCCCGGTCCACTCTCGCCAATATCTTTCACTTTGCGGATGATGGTGAGGACATTCACTTTGGTACTGAGCGGGTCTATACTGATTTAAGCTTCAGTCTTCTTTCCACTCTTGACCAGTTAGGTGCTCGAGTGACTTCTCGCACTTCCAATCCTGACCGAGCCACTGTTCATGCGCATGACCTCAGTCTCACTCATCTCCTTCTCGCTTATCTTGTGAGCTTTAATGTTATGCCTCGCACTAGTAGCCTTAATGAGATTAGGAATTGTGATGTCTATAACCTGTATAAGCTTCTCCATGGTATGGGTGCAGCTCATGTTCCTCTTGGTAGTGTGATTGTCCGTGAAATACTCACTTCTGCCCGTGCTGCCAGCCCTACCAAAGCTTTATGTTTTCCTTGTCTCCTATCTTATATCTTTGGGGCTTCTCACGTTGATATCACTGGAGAGTTAAAAAAGTACACCACTTCTTTCGATATCCTGAGTATGGCTACTATTTCTAGTCTGGGCTATTCCTGCTCCGCTACTGGCGCTTGGCACTATAAGGGTCACCTCGTTCCTTTTGGGGCCCCCCGGCCTTCTGTACTATCTTTATCCACTGTCCCTACTTCTTCTCCTCCCCTACCACCACCGGCTCCTACTCCTCTTGTGTCCCTGGCTCTGTCTACTAGTTCTTCTCCTTTCCCTGCTGATCTAATTGTTCCTTTGAGACATGTGCAGGCTCTACTTTTACAGCTCTAGCAAGGACAACAGCATATTGTCACCCACTTGGACCGCCAAAAACGCATGCTTACTCGCCTTTACCAACACACTTTTTAGGGTGAACCTCTTGGTGGCCCCCTATGCTTCCTCTGATGTGGCGGTTGACTAGGACAGCACTGATGATTCTGCTTCTGTCCTCGGGTCTAATGGGTCTGATGGTCACGAGGCCTGATGCCCTCTTGCTCCGTGCCCTTGCTGCTAGGGAAGTCTGTTTTCTTTACATTTCTTTCTTTTCTTTCTTTTTGCTTTACTTACTATCATTGGGGATACTGCTAGCCTTAAGTGTGGGGGCGGCTTTACATGTTCATGCTTCACTTGTTTATTGTTATCTTCTGGGTGGTTGATACTTTACCCTTGTGTGGTTGTCCCATCGTGTGTGTTTGTCCCATACTATTTTGAATGGCTTCAAGATCATCTTGGTATATGTGTCTGGGTTATGTTAATGAATCATTTGTTCTATACTTTGTATAACTTATGCATGACTCTTTTTGCGCACCAGAGACCTATGTAGTGTATGCAAATGCTTCACATTATTTTCAAGTCAGATTGCCTGAAACTTCTGTTGTTGATTCTTCTAGAACTTACTTAAATACCTCTCGAGGCGAAATAAAAAGGCATTCATAATTTTACTTAGAAACGACGGTTACAGGCCTTCTTTGAATAGTTTGAGCCTTTCAAGCTTACCTTATGCATTATCCCTAGCACCTTTTTTTGGTGCCTAACTGTATTTAATTCTTTCATGAACCAGTGAATATATTAACCTATTATTTTCTTGTGAGGGCTTGATTCATATTCCGATTCTTTTACTGCTCCATGGGATAAAAGTACAGGGTTGTGGAAGAACATAACAGATTTCAGGACTATTATTTTCTGTTGAGTGCTAGCCTCGGTTGGCTTTGATTAGTATCATTGTTAGGGCCATATTCAGTGCTATGTAGGTAATTCGAATTTGGAAATGTACTGCCATAAGGACCTTGTATATTTGGGGTGAACTTGTGTAGTTTGTTTAAGTCTTCTTAAAAAAAAAGAAAAAGAAAAGAATAGGGGCGAACAAAAAGTTTTCGGTGCCAGATTGAGCTCAATCCGGTGCTGGAATGCGTTCAGACCCCCCCCCCCCCAAAAGAAGCTAAGAACACACAATGGCGTTGTCATGCATCTCCAGTCATTGGTTGTTGGTCTAGGCTTGTTAAACGGTAGTCATGGGAATGAATTTTCATAATATTGAGGTTGTGCAACAAGTGTAATGGTGAGAATGTAAAGAGTGCTTAGCATACACCCTGATTATGGTATGAAGATTTGGGAATTGAATGTTGGAATGTACTGGAGCAAGCGAAGAATTAGAGTTTTTGCTATATTTTGTTGTCAATTTTTTTCCTTGCAAGCTCTCTTTTCTTTGTATGTCATTATCTTCTATCTTTCGATTGTTAGCCCAATTCCCTAGCCTTACATTACAAGCGATAAAGTCCTACCTGATCTAAGTGGAATCATGATATGCCTCAATTAGTGGAGAGAGAGTATGCCAAGTAAGCTTATGGAATGCATATTTTATTTAAACTCAACTCTGAATGACTTGAGAACATTGTTGAGTAATTGTTTTGCACTACGGGGTCCGATTTCACTAACACAAGTCTTGCATTCGTTATGTGGAGTACTTGAGCATTTGTTTTTATTAGCATGAACTGGAGAAATTTTGAGCTATGATCTTGACACCCATTTGTGTTGACAATTTGATTTAAACCTAGTTTTACTTGGGGACAAGAAAACATCTAAGTGTGGGGGAGTTTGATGTAGTGATATTGCATTGAATATTTTGGGTGACTTTTGGATAGATCATGTTATAATTTAATCCAATATGAGGTTTATTTGGACAATTTACTCCTTTTTGTGGTTATTTGAGTTTTCTAGGGACTTGAATGCAAAAACATACAAGTTGCGGGGTTGAAGAAGTAAATTTTGGAAGATCTCTTGAGGAGAGTTAAATCCGGGGCCGGATTCACCACTCAGGGGTCGGATTCAACTTTCCAGCGGGCTCCTATGAAGATAAAAGTCGAAAAGAGCGAATTTTGGGGGAGGAAGCCATTAGGGATGAATTTTGTTCAATTTCTTTTGACATTAGCTTTAGGTATTATCTTCCTAGGGTTTTTTAGTTGTAATTGTGAGAGGGTTTTCCATTGTTGGACACATATTGGAGGCTACTCGTGGACAAACTTGGAGATTGTATTAGTATACTATGATGTTTTCTCATACTTTCTCTTTTAATTTGTTCTTGAATTTCTCTTCAGTTATGTATTCAGTTCTTATTCTAAGGCGTTGATGTAGCTAGTATTGATTATTATATTATCTTGTGATTCCGTTATTTGAAGGGCGTTACGAAGTCTCTACCTGATTATTGTACTCAAACAATTGAATGCTTGATCATCATTCAGATTGATTTATCATTAACTAGAAAAATTCGAAAGATGACTTAGTTAATTAGGACAGGTAATCAGACCACAAATTAAATGTAAAATAGAAATATATTTTCATGGTTTGTGTGATCATTATAATGTCATATTCTTGAATGCGTTCCTTTGAATTGAATTCAACATAGAAATATAGTTGGGTTATTTGGAGGAATAAAATTAATATACCTTGAAAGAGGATATTGGTTGATTCTGGACATTGATTAACTGACAAGGTACGCTCTAGAATAACGGGTCACGTTGGTAATATAAGAGTTAATCTAGTGAAATCATGTGCCTTAGATCATCTCCTTACAATCTTTATCCGGGAAGAAGTGCTAGTTTAGTTATTTCGGTTTAATTCACAAAACCACAATCATTTAAATCTTTGTTTTCTTTTAATTCAAGTTAGGATTAATTTCATTGGAAGGAGTTTTAATTCTAATCTCTGTGGGACTAACTTGTTACTATAAACGAGATCTAGTACACTTGCTAGTGCTCTGAATTGGTCATCAACCACACTTCGAGGATGTTGACTGTAGCAGTCGTACGGTGGTGACTGCAGCAGTCGTGAAAGCAAGTGGCGAGAGTTCTTTTGATATGTGGCACAAGTGGTTGGGGCATCCATCATCTAAGGTCATAGAGCTGATTCCTAATGCTAGTTCTGGTATGAATAGTAATTATGGAATAAAGCTTGTGAAGATTGTCTTAGAGCCAAACAAACTCGAGATAGTTTTCTTGTTAGTAGTGATAAGTCTTTAGAAATATTTCAATTGATTCACTGTGATCTATGGGGACCATATCGGACTCCACGTTATGTGGTGCTAGATATTTTTTTACTATTGTTGATGATTTTTCACAAGCAACATGGATTTATTTAATACTTGATAAAAAAGAGGTGTCAAAGAATTTGTGTAATTTTTTTGCTATGGTGGAGTGTCAATTTAACAAACAAGTGAAAGTCGTTCGTAGTGATAATGGTACAGAGTTTATGTGTATGAAAAACTATTTTCATGAACATGGCATAGTGCATGAAACCTCTTGTTCAGGAACTCCGCAACAAAATGGACGGGTAGAATGCAAGTATAGGCATATTCTTAATGTAGCTCGGGCATTGTGCTTTCAAGCTCATCTTCCTATCGACTTCTGGGAGGAATGTATTTTAACTACTGAATATTTGATTAATCGAACACCCTCATTTGTCTTGGATGGTAAAACCCCATATGAAATTTTACATGGCAAACCACCCTTGCTCTGACATTTGCGCATATTCAGATGCTTGTGTTATGTGCATAATCAGGATCATAAAGGAGACAAGTTTATTAGTTGGAGTCACAAATGCATTTTTGTGGTTTATCCTTATGAAAAAAAGGGTTGGAGAGTGTATAATCTTGAGTTGGGTGTTTTCTTAGTTTCACGGGATGTAGTGTTTTGTGAGCATGAGTTCCCTTACTTGACCAACACCAATGGTCGAACTATCAATATGGAGGATTGGAGTGATGGGGATGAGAATGGTGATGCAGTTGTTATGAGCCATCATCATGTGTCTCAAGACGATCGTACAGGATGTGATGATAACGATGTTGAAGTAGGCTCACAAACTAGAGGGTGTGAGAGTAATGAAGTCAGGGGGGGTGTAACAGCTGTCGAGAATGATAAATCTTTAGGTCGTGGTCTTCAACATAAAGTGCCATCTACTCATTTACAAGACTTTGTGACAATTACAGTTTGTACATTAAGCCCTTCTATGCATTCATCTCCTCAATCACGCTCTTCATGTACACCATATCCTATAGCACATTATGTGAATTGTAATAATTTTTTTGTTTGGTATCAGAAAATTTTAGCAGCTATTACTTTAGACATTGTACCTCACAACTTTGTTGAGGCAATAAAAGTTAAGCGACGGAGAAATGCAATACACCAAGAAATATAGGTGTTGGAAAAAAATGGCACTTGGACCGTGGAAACACTTCCACCAAGGAAACGGGCTATCGGCTGCAAGTGAGTGTATAAAATTAAGTACCATTCCGATGGTTCAATTGAGAGATTTAAAGCACAACTTGTGATTTTGGAGAACAATCAAGTTGAAGGGCTGGATTACAATGAAACTTTTGCTCTTGTAGCCAAAATGGTGACTATTCGCACTTTTCTTGCCGTTCCAGCTGCTAAAAACTAGGAACTACATCAAATGGATGCACTACAAGAAAATTGTTAATCTGCCATTGAAATTTGCTACGGAAAAAAAAATCCGTTGCAATCTGCCACGAAAGAAGACAAGACATAATCAATTGCCACGACAATATTACTGTAGCAAATCCATAGCTATTTGTCACAGACTTGTTACAGATATTGTAGCAACCAGCGATGCAATGATGTTCCCTCGCAGATCTGTAGCAAAAAAAGGACAGGGAAAAATTAGCCATCGATTTGGGAAGGAAAATGTCCGTGGCAAAATGGTCAAATATTGATACAAACCTCCGTAGTAAATCTATGGCAATTTGCCACGAATTTACCACGAAAATAATTACTTTGAAATTAATTCCATTGCAAATCAGTGGCAGATTGCCACGGATTTGCCATGGAACTAATTATGGAATACTTAATTCCATGACTATCCGTTAGGGATTTGCCATAGATTTATTTTTTTTCTTTTTTATTCTAGTTTTTATTATATTAATTTGTATTAATATTTGTTCCATACCTTAAAATTCCTAATCTTACCTTTAGTTGAATTGAACAATTTTCTTTCTTATTTGTAGTTAAAATTTTTCATTTCCTTCATCTTTCTATTTTTATTTTGACAACAAAAGCTACTGGAAATATCAGTGCAATTAAATATATTACCATTTAAAATATACAAAAAATACGTTAGGTAAAATAGTGATAAAAAGAATTAAAAAATTCTTTATTCTAATTTTTATTATATTTATTTTTATTCCATACATTTTGATTAAAATGGTCAAATGTTTTATAAACATTTTGTTTTTTTAACTCTAACTTATTTATTCTTGAGAAAGAATTGATACGAATTTAAAATAGAATGTAATATTTTTGTGTGTCAAAATATATGTGTGTATTAAAATAAAAAATTTTAAAGATATGATATAAATTTTTTTTTGTCAACAAAAGAAATTGGAAATATTAGTGCAATTAACTATATTACCATTTAGAATATACAAAAAAAATGTTAGGTAAAATAGAGATAAAAAGAATCAGAAAATTTTATTATGTGTTACGTGGCAAATCCCTCGCAAATTGCGAGGGACTTGCCATGGATTTATTTTTTCCTTTTTATTCTAAAAATTTTTTATATTATTTTTATTTCATACATTTTGATTAAAATGGTCAAATGTTTTATAAACATTTATCTCAACTTATTTATTCTTGAAAATGAATTGATACAATGATAGGGCCTAAATTAGTAATACATTTCCTAGTTATTTAAGGCCATTTTGTGATACATTTTGTGCAATAATTGGTCATCTTTCTTCATATTTTAGATTTTACTATAGGAAAGATATTTTATGTATTATTTCAGATTTTAGGGGTAAAATAAGACAAAATCGTCTCTAAACAGACTAGAAGCGACGCTGGCCAGGACAAGATAGGCGCCACCGGCCATGTGCTGATGGCATGCACTTCGGGGCTATAAAAATTTGGCAAAATTAGGGCTGAACAGAACACAGCCAGCACTGGTTGGGAGCCCAAAGGCGGCGCCGGCTGCGACCTGGAAGAATTTAGCACGAAAATCGAGAAAATTGATGAACGGATAGAGAGACAAAATGCAACCAGTGCCAGCCCTAGGTAGGACAAGCGGCACCAGTTGTGCACTAGTACAGAGGGGTGCCTTGATTTTTGTGTGCATTTTTTGCAATTTTCAAAGTTTTGGTATTTTCCTACTTCTATTCGGCCAGAAACCCTAGAGGGACGAATTTAGGCACTTCTAAAGCCTATAAATAGAGGAAAAGCACACAAGTTAAAGGCATGAATTCAAGGAGCAAAACACAAAATCACTCAAGTTCAAGGAGGAATTCATCAAATCAAGGAGGATTGTACAAGAGAGTCTACGAAGGAAGAAGAAGAAGGCTTGTCTATGAGTGCTTTCTTTTAACTTTGTTTTCTTTTCTTGAACAATGATGTATTAATTGTTTTTTTATAAATTGACATTGTTTTTGGTATTCATGATTTTTAGAGTTACTTTGATCTTTTGATTAATTGATTGTTATTCTTCATATTTAATTACTTATGCTGATTATGAGATTAATTTGTTGTTTCTTTCTATTAACTTACTTGGAAAAGGGGTTGATGGTGGTCTCAATTCATTAATTTCATATTTGTTGTCTATTAACTTGCTTGAAAAGGGGGTTAATTGCTAAGAACTGAGTAATTAAAGGTCAATTGATGTCTGCTAGGATATGGATTCATTGATTAATTTCATGTTTTAAATTTGTCAGGATATAGGGATTTAATCAAGGATTGTGTTTAATGCGTCTTTTGGATGAATTAGTTGAGACAGGATATGTGATGCTAATTTGTCTAGAAGATAGTGATTTCATGGATTGGAAAAGAAGTGAATTTATCTTAATCCTTCATGATGCAAAGAGAATGATTAGTTACGCTAATGATTGGGTACTTTAAGGTCGTGTTTGTCAAAATAATGGTTTGAGTTATATAATTCTCCATCCTTGACATGTATATATTATTTTATTTTATTTTTCTTTTTATTCTTTTTCACTTTATTGAGTCAGTTCAACAATGAAAGAAATGTGATTAATGCATACCTGTTCTTTGAGGATTGATTCTCGTTTTAAACCCTATGCTATGCTTAATGATGAGTACGCTTGCTCATATGTGTAATTTGGGGGTTAATGTTTTAATTTAAACTTGATTGAAAATGTGCATATTTTTTTAATGATTTTTTATACCCAAATTCGTACACATCATATGAATATAAAATAAAATGTAATATTTTTGTGTGTCGAAATATATGTGTGTATTAAAATAAAAAAATTTTAAAGATATGATATAAATTTTTTTTATGTTGACAACAAAGGCCATTGAAAATATCAGTGCAATTAACTATATTACCATTTAGAATAAACAAAAAATATGTTTGGTAAAATAGTGATAAAAAGAATAAAAAAATTTTATTATGTGTTCCATGACAAATTTGTGACAATCTGCTACGGATTTGCCACGAATTGTATTAGTTCGTGGCAAATCCCTAGCAACTTGCGAGGGATTTGCCACGGAATTATTTTTTTTCTTTTTTATTCTAATTTTTGTTATATTTATTTTTATTCCATAAATTTTGATTAAAATGTTCAAATATTTTATGAACATTTTGTTTTTTTATCTCTAACTTATTTATTCTTAAAAAAGGATTGATACAAATTTAAAATAGAATGTAATATTTTGTGTGTCAAAATATATATCTGTATGAAAACAAAAAATTTAAAATTTTTAAATATTTTAATATTTTTATTAAATGTAATATTTTAATATTTTAATTTTTATTAAAAAATTAGAATACTTTGATTAAAAATTCTAAATTTATTAATTTTATTTTATTAAAAAAATTTAAATAAGCGGATTTAAAAATAACACTAAATTTACATTCAAAAAATAATTGTTTCACTTTATAAGGCACCTATTTTTGTAAAATGCCTTAAGTTTTTAGTATTTTAGTAGATATTTTACGGGATTAAGTGCCAAAGTATATCCGATTACCTTCAAATTTATGTATATGAATGTGTGTGTGTGTGTGTGTGTGTGTGTGAATATATGAATATATATATATATATATATAAATGAATATGTGTGTGTATATATATGTATATATTTATTATAAATAAATAAGTATATATTTATATATATATATGTGTGTATGTATATATATTTACATATATATATATATATGTATATATGTGTGTGTATATATAAATATTTGTGTGTATGTATATATATATATATATATATATATGTGTGTGTGTGTGTGTGTGTCTGTATATGAATATATATTTATATGTGTGTGTGTGTGTGTGTGTATTGTGTATGAATTTATGTATGTATGTATATATATATATATATGTATGTATAAATTATTTAATAAAAAAGAAAATAGAATTGACAGTATATAAAATTTTTAAATTATTTTTTTGTATTGATTAATATGCTTTTTATATTGAATTTAATATGATTATTATATTTTGTTATAATACTTTTATTTTTTAAAGAAAGTACACAAAGATTGTTCAGTATAGTTTAAATAGAAAAAAAAAAAAGGATAGCATGAACAATTGCCCTAGCTCAGCAGCTAAACATAAGGGTATGGATCCGAGTCTTGCGTTGTGCAATTCTTGAACAATTTAGGGGCTGCACTTCGGTGTGGCTGGTGCATAAGGAAGGCTATGAATCGAAGAGTTTACGATCCGATGTGGCTCACTACAAGAAATCTGCCAATTTGCCATGGACAAATCCATGGCTAAACTAGAATTTGCCAAAGAAAAGGTCCGTGGCAAAGACCTTCGTGGCTAACTATTTTTTTGCCACAGAAATATTTTTCGTGGCAATTTGCCACGGATTGTTCAAGTTGGTATTACATTTAGGGAGAAATATTGTGAGAGAATCATGACAAATCCATGGCAATCTGCCACAGATTTGCCATGGACCATTTCTCAAGTAGGTACCATCCGTGACAGATTGCCACGGATTTGCCATGGAAGCAATATGGAATATAGGCTGTCTGTGGCAAATCCGTGGCAATCTGCCACGGATTTGCAACACGGACATTTCTCAAACAGGTACAGTCCGTGGCAAATCCGTGGCAGATTGCCACGGATGTTTCTCAAGCAGGTACGATCCGTGATAGATTGCTACAAATTTGTCACGGACATTTCTCAAGCAAGTACAGTTCGTGGCAAATTTATAGCAGATTGTCACGAAATTGCCACAGATGTTTCTCAAGTAGGTACCATCTGTGGCAAATCCGTGGCATTCTGCCACGGATTTACCACGGACATTTTTCAAGAAGGTACAGTCCGTGGCAAATCTGTGACAGATTGCTACGAAATTGCAACGGATGTTTCTCAAGCAGGTACCGTCTGTGGCAAATTCGTGGCAATTTTGTCACGGATTTGCCACGGACATTTCTCAAGCAGGTACAGTTCGTGGTAAATTCATAGCAATTTGCCACGGATGTTTCTCAAGCAGGTACTATCCGTGGCAATCTACTACGAATTTACCACGGACATTTTCTCAAGTAGGTACAGTTCGTGATAAATTCGTGGCACAAAATTTGCCACGGATATTTCTCAAGCAGGTACGATCCGTGGCAGATTGCCACAAATTTGCCACAGACATTTCTTAAGCAGGTACAATTCGTGACAAATCCATGGTAGATTGTCACGAAATTATCATGGATGTTTCTCAAGCAGGTACCATCCGTGGCAATTTGCCATGGATGTTTCTCAAGCAGGTACTATCCGTGACAATTAACCACAGATTTGCCACGAACATTTCTCAAGCAGGTACCATCCGTGGAAAATCCGTAATAGATTGCCACGGATATTTCTCAAGCAGGTACAGTTCGTGGCAAATCCGTGGCAGATTGCCACGGATGTTTCTTAAGCAGGTACCATCCGTGGCAAATCCGTGACAGATTGTCACCAATTTGCCACGGATAATACTCAAGCAAATCCCATTTGTGGCAAATCCGTGGCAAATTGTCACGAATTTTAGTACTATCTTCCATTGCAAATCCGTGGCAAATTGCCACGGAATCAAAATCATGGCAGTCTAGAATTTCAGCTTCAAAGCCTATTACATTTCCCTATTCATAATTCCATAGCAACCAGTATGCCCTACACACATGCATAATCCCCGTTACACTCCCTGTCTACAAAGTTTCGAGTCACATTCCCTAGATATATACACAACAAACAACTTATAACATTTATAATCCATTATCTATACATACATATTCACTATACACAACCTACAACATTCTTGAGTATCATACTCCCTCCACACATGCACAACACACCGCCTACAACGTCTTAAATTATATTCCCACCACATAATGCACAACTGCAAAACACATCCACCACAATTATTTTAGCAAACCATAAAATTTCGTAATTTGTTTAGAGCCTAAATACACAAATAATCATATATCATCAAAATATCTAGCACAAAGTATCCTACACACATGCATAATCCCCGTTACACTCCCTGCCTACAAAGTTTCGAGTCACATTCCCTAGACATATACACAACAAACAACCTATAACATTTATAATCCATTATCCATAGATATATATTAACTATACACAACCTATAACATTTATAATCTATTATCCATACATACATACATATTCACTATACACATCCTACAACGTTCTTGAGTATCATACTCCCTGCACACATGCACAACACACTTCCTACAACGTCTCAAAACATATTCCCACCACACAATGCACAACTGCAAAACACATCCACCACAATTGTTTTAGCAAACCATAAAATTTCGTAATTTGTTTAGAGCCTAAATACCCAAATAATCATATATCATCAAAATATCTAAAAATAGTAAATATAAATTCATAATAATACTAAATTCATAATCAAAGCAATGCAAACTTAACATCCATATGAAAATAATACCAATCTAACTATCATCCGTTGTTGAAGGGCCAAAGTTATCCTCGTCAGAATCATCAGAGTCAGAAGAGGGAATAGAGGGAACTTGTAATTTAAGATGCTACATCACCATGCGATTCATATCAATCAATGCAGACATTTTCTTATCCTTTTTCTCTAAAGTCCTCTTCATCCTTTTCCTTTCTTTCTCTATCTCTTTGTCCTTCTTGTCCAACTGTTGTTGAAGCTACTGTTGAAGTTGCTGCTGAAGCTGTTGTTGCTAAAGCTGCTGCTGAAGGGACTGCTCAAGCTCGCCACGAAGCTTCTCTATATCCACTGATGATCCCAAAGACAAGACCCCAGACTGACGGTACTGAAGTCTGAAGTGTGAGGCCTCAGATCCCATGCCATAGACCCTTCCCTTTTTCAATCCACCTGCAGCCGACAAAATCATAGCTTTCTCATCTGGCACGGAACTTGAAGTGGATGCTAAATTAGTAGACTCCATTTGAGAGTACTGTGACTTCATCATGTGGACATCTTCCTGAATAATTCGAAGGTGAAACTATAAACAAAAATTAAAGTGATATGCAATTTCATAAAAATAAAATTAATATATAGCATACACTAATCTTGTGGGATTTCTCATCTACAAATTCGCCCTTATTTGGCCCATCTTGAAATTGGTGTAATTTTTCAAACAATGCAAGATAGTCAAAGTCATCCCCTTGCTTCGCACGCTGTAAGAAGTATTAAAGTGATAATTAAATTCAGAATTTGATTCAATATGTACAAATTTAATAGCAATTAGTAAAGTAAACATTTAACTATAGATCATATAAGAGAAAAGACCGCTCTTGACTCATGCTCCGTAAAGCTAATGGAACCTCCGGTGTGTTTAGTAGAACTAGCCCTTCTATTTTCTTTGGCCATATTTGATTTTTTTTGCCAATCCTCGGACTGCCAGTATCTGCACAATTGTTTATATATGTCCTCTGACATCCAAGCAGGCCTCTTCTTGTGTACATTCCTAATCTTTGAAAGGGTATTAGTCAATCTAGCCCGACATCTTTCCTCCCACGCTGAACGTATCCGTGGCAAATGATCCGGGTGCCATGTCCAGTGTTTCTACAATAATGAACTGGTTAGTACATTATAAAAAGGACTACACATTCTGAAATAAAGGTAGATAATTGGTATTTAGACTGATAGTAAAATGTGAACATACAACAACAAAAAAGTAATAGACAAAAACGTACAACAAACTCCTTAAACCAAATATCCCTAACATCAGCAGGTACATCACTGAATCATGGCCAACAATCCTTAAATCACTGCTTTATTATTGTGGTGATAGTTTTTGCACACTCAGACTGACGTGTGAATCTATAATAATTAGACAAATGTTAAAAACCATAGCATAATAGACTAGATTTGAATGGAAAACAATTGAGGGAAAAAGACCACAAAATGGGTCGAGCAACCTAGATAGCAATACAGAACATGAAATTGAAGTAAAATATAAGAAAAACATTATGTGCTACTTACGTATCACCATAGGGCTTGATTGTGTTATTATCCAGATGTTGTGATGTAGCACTACCTACTGAAGGGTGAACTAATGGATTGGGAGACTCAGCACCCTATTGATGTTGTCCAGGATCAGTAGGTGGACATGAAGTAGATTGTACACCTCCAACCACAAGAAAACGAGATGTCTCTGGTGTATGTAGGGAAAACCCCAACTGTTCACCAGCTCTATTGTTGTCTAGAGGCATCTGACTGGGAGCAGAAATGGATGTCGGCTGCTGAGTAGAAGAAGGCAACGCATCTGGATGACTAGAAGAAGGAGTGGCAACTGGAGTTCTAACTTCTTGGGCATGAGATGAAGGTTGCCCTACCTCCGAAGCAGATATAAATGAATCATAACTCGAACGCTTCTTTTTTCCTCCTTTAGCCATATTGTTCTATTTGTATAGAGTCATTGATCAAGTTAATTTTATAATAATAATAATAATAATAATAATAATAATAATAATAATAATAATAATAATAATAATAATAATAATAATAATAATAATAATAATAAGTCATATGACAATAATAATGTGTTTTCAATGCTTAATTAAAGAAGAGAAAATGAAGATGACCACAAAAAAAAAATGACAAAGAAAAAGAAAAAGAAGTATGAAATATTTATAAGAATATAGCTTGTAAAATAAATGAACAACTTCAACAAATTCAATGTTTTGTTCCATATATAAAGCCAAAAATTCCACCTTTTACGGATAACAAAAAGAAGAAGGGAGGGTAGAAGTGAAGTTGACATTGATAAGTTAGGCATTTTTTAAGGTAACGTGTAAGGCACTTTTTTACAAGTAAAACTAATGAAATTACTAATCTCTTTTGATGTTACAAACAATATTTATTCTGATTCAGCATCAGACACATACTCTTCACCAATGTCATCATTTTCATCATCGGTTTCCCAATTAGTCTCTCTTTCATCCTCTTTGTAACTTGAGTCATTCTCTGACGTTGTAATAAACTCTACTTCAGTAACCACTACCTCTTTTTCACTAGATTCATGAGCCAGGGGACCAATGTCATCTCCTATACATATGGTTATTGCTTCAGCTTCATCCACATCTTCTTGGTAGGCTTTGTCAACCAATGGTGCATCAATTACATGTCGTGCTTTTATTTTGCATACGACTAACCAATCACACTTTGGTCTTTTGCTACCAGGATATGAAGTAAAATATACTTGCATAGCTTGATGGGCCAATACAAATGGATCAAATCCAGCATAACTCCTCTCGTGATTAATGTCAACAAGCTTATATTGAAAATGCACTCTTGTACCCCGATTGGGTGTGATATCAAACCAATCCATTTAAAAAGCATGGCCTTTTAGATTAGACTGCCAACAAATTCAACTTCGATTATTTCTTTCAAAATTCCATAATAATCATACCCAGACATCCCATCTCCACCACCTTTAACACATACACCGCTATTTACAGTTTTTTTTCCGTCCCAATGGCTATATGTGTGGAATCTAAACCCATTTACAAAGTAACCATTAAATGATTTTACTTGTCCCCAAGATAAATTCTTTAGGCATATGTTATCTTCTTTGTTACTTGGATCGTGAATCTATTTAAATGAAAAAAAATTAAGCACATGAGTGGAAGTGTTATATCAAATAACCAAACACTTTTTATACATTGCCAAACTTACATAAGTCCTGAACCATCCTATAAACTACTTCTGGAATATTCTTTCAACTTCATGGTCCATTAAAGTTGGTGCCAAAGACCTCACAAGCTGCTTGAATTTGTTGAATCAATCATCACAAGTATTATATTATATTAGCAAGGTTTTTAGTAGCTCATTTATCATCAAAATCGTGTTTATATATATATATATATATATATATATATATATTACTTACTTAATATTTCGTCAATGTTATTTAAAATGTATGGAACAAAGATTAATACAAAACAACATAATTAAAAAATTAAAACAAAAAAAGAAAAAAAAATGCCGTGGCAAATCCGTGGCACTTTGCCAGGGAATAGCAACGGATTTGCCACGGAACACACAACAAAAATTTAGTCATTTGTTTTTATCAATACTTTGCGTAACATACTTTCAGGTGAGATCTCAATGATAATATAGTTATTCAAAACAATTTTCAATGGCTTTTATAGTCGAAATAAAAATAAAATTATATCGTTTCTTTAATATTTATAATTTTAATACAAACGTATATTTCGATACTAAAAAATAATACATCTTATTTTCGATTCCATTTCAAGAATGAACGCATTAGAAAATAAATAAATCAAGATACTTTCAAAATATTTCGTCGTTGTTATTTAAAATGTATGGAACAAAAATTAATACAAACTAATATAATTAATAAATTAGAACAAAAAAAAGGAAAAATGCCGTGGCAAATCCGTTGCAATTTGCCACGGAATTGCCACGGATTTGTGGCAATTTTGTGATTCCGTGGCAAATAGCCACGGATTTGCCACGGAAAAACACAACAAAAATTTAGCCCTTTCTTTTTATCGCTACTTTACGTAACTTTCTTTTTTATATACTCTCAATGATAATATAGTTCTTCAAAACAAATTTCAATGGCTTTTACAATCGAAATAAAATAAAATTATATCGTTTCTTAAAATTTCTAATTTTAATACAAACGTTTATTTCTATACTAAAAAATAATACATCTTATTTTCAATTCCATTTCAAGAATGAGCGCATTAGAAAATAAATAAATCAGAATACTTACAAAATATTTCGTCGTTGTTATTTAAAATGTATGGAACAAAAATTAATACAAACCAATATAATTAACAAATTAGAACAAAAAATGAAAAAAAAAATGCCGTGGCAAATCCGTAATAATCTGCCACGGATTAGTGGCAATTTTGTGATTCTGTGGCAAATCCGTGGCAATTTGCCACAGAACACAGAACAAAAATTTAGTCATTTCTTTTTATTACTACTTTGTGTAACATATTTTCTGGTGAGATCTCAATGATAATATAGTTCTTCAAAACAATTTTCAATAGCTTTTACAATCGGAATAAAAATAAAATTATATTGTTTCTTTAATATCTATAATTTTAATACAAACGTATATTTCGATTCTAAAAAATAATGCATCTTATTTTCAATTCCATTTCAAGAATTAACGCATTAAAAAATAAATAAATCAAGATCCTTACAAAATATTTCGTCATTGTTATTTAAAATGTATGGAACAAAAATTAATACAGACCTATATAATTAATAAATTAGAACAAGAAAAAGGAAAAAATGCGGTGGCAAATCCGTTGCAATCTGCCACGAAATTGCCACATATTTGTGGCAATTTTGTAATTCCGTGGCAAATCCGTAGCAAATTGCCACGGAACACACAACCAAAATTTAGCCCTTTCTTTTTATTGCTACTTTGCATAACATTTTTTTTATATACTCTCAATGATAATATAGTTCTTCGAAACAAATTTCAATGGCTTTTACAGTCAAAATAAAATAAAATTATATCGTTTCTTTAAAATTTCTAATTTTAATAGAAACGTATATTTCTATACTAAACAATAATACATCTTATTTTCAATTCCATTTCAAGAATGAACGCATTAGAAAATAAATATATCGGGATACTTACAAAATATTTTGTCGTTGTTATTTAAAATTTATGGAATAAAAACTAATACAAACTAATATAATTAACAAATTAGAACAAAAAAAGGCAAAAAAAATGTCATGGCAAATTTGTGGCAATCTGCCACAGAATTGCCACGGATTAGTGGCAATTTTGTGATTCTATGGAAAATTCGTGGCAAATAGCCACGAATTTATCACGGAATACACAACAAAAATTTAGTCATTTCTTTTTATCACTACTTTACGTTACATACTTTCTGGTGAAATGTCAATGATAATATAGTTCTTCAAGACAATTTTCAATGGCTTTTACAGTCGGAATAAAAATAAAAATTTATCATTTTTTTAATATTTATAATTTTAATGCAAACGTATATTTCGATACTAAAAAATAATACATCTTATTTTTAATTCCATTTCAAGAATGAACACATTAGAAAATAAATAAATTAAGATACTTACATAATATTTCATCGTTGTTATTTAAAATGTATGGAACAAAAAATAATACAAATCAACATAATTAATAAATTAGAACAAGAAAAAAAAAGAAAATTGCCATGGCAAATCTGTGGCAATCAGCCATGGAATTGCCACAGATTAGTTGCCATTTTGTGATTTCATGGCAAATTAAAATTTAGCCCTTTCTTTTTATCACTACTTTATGTAACATTCTTTTTTATGTACTCTCAATGATAATATAGTACTTCGAAACAATTTTCTATTGCTTTTGTAGTTGGAATAAAAATAAAATTATATCGTTTCTTTAAAGTTTATAATTTTAATACAAACGTATATTTCGATACTAAAAAATAATACGTCTTATTTTTAATTCCATTGCAAGAATGAACGCATTAGAAAATAAAGAAATCAAGATACTTACAAAATATTTCGTCGTCGTTATTTAAAATGTATGGAACAAAAATTAATACAAACCAATATAATTAATAAATTAGAAAAAAAGGAAAAAATGCCGTGTCAAATCCGTGGTAATCTTCCACGGAATTGCCACGGATTTGTGGCAATTTTGTGATTCCATGGCAAATCAGTGGCAAATAGCCATGGATTTGCAACGGAACACACACAAAAAATTTAGCCCTTTCTTTTTATCACTATTTTGTGATTCCGTTTCAAATCCATGGCTAATGTTTGGCATAAATTTGCCACGGAAATGTTTCCATCGCAAATCGTTGTGTAATATTTAGCATAATATTTTGACGCCTTTTTTTGCTACCGATTTGCGACAGAATATTTTTGCATCGCTACTTGCTATTATTTCCATCGCAATTCCGTGGCTAATTGCCACGGATTTGCTAGGGTATTTTTTCCTTCGCAAGTTCCTTGTATTTTACTGTTCCGTGGCAAAATCCATCGCTGATTGCCACGGAATATTTTTCGTGGCAAAAATCCGTACCAGATTCACAATTTTCTTGTAGTGGCTGGTGCATGAGGAAGGCTGCGCATCGTATAGTCGATGATCCGGTGTGGCTGGTCCATGAAGAGGGATGTGGTCCACAGTTCAAAAAATTTTAATTTGCCACGGATTTGCCACAGACAGTTTCTTTTCAAATTGCTTCCGTGGTAGATTACGACGGAATTGCCATGGATTGGTTTGTGGTAAATTAGCATATTTCT
>JANUWF010000190.1:0-25163 GCA_026120185.1 Voacanga thouarsii
CTGTCTTGGTCCTTCGGAGCCGGCGCCGCCTGTGTTCTGCTTCTCCACTTGTTCGCCGATTTTTCTCTAAATTTTGCACATAAGTTCCAGAATTCAGCCGGCGCCGCCTCTACTCTGTTTCGCGACGGTTTCACTTCGTTTTACCTAAAAATTTGAAATAATGAACAAAATATCTTTCCAATGGTAAAATCTCAAATATGAAAGAATATGACTAGTTATTAAACAAAATGTATTATAAAAGAGCCTCAAATAACTAGGCAAAGTATGACTAATTTAGCCCCTATCACTTAAAAGCGTAAGGAAAAATTCCATATTATGACACCGTTTAGCATCACAATAAGTGTTGTAATACAACAATAAAATATGTCATTATAGTAGTTATACTTAACACTTTATAATGTCACTGTAAGTCCTAAATAATGCATTTTAAATGTGTCAGCATAGATTCCTTTAATTAACATCTTTTTGTGTGCCATGATAGGCTTTTTTTTCTCCCTGGCCTATAAATATATATACATATATATATAACTATTTTATTCACAAATAAAATACAATTTCTAAATACATTACTAAATATTAAAACAATCAAAAGTAGACAATATTGAAGAGAAAGTCAGATTCAAAATATAAATTTCATAACATCCAAACTTAACATTCACAGTCGTTGTTCAAAAACGAGGAATACAATATTTAAATACATAAGTAGTTCCTTAAACCATGCATCATTTATCTTGTAGTTCCTCAAGCCAAGCATCATTTATCTTGTTCCAATCCCAAGTTATTTTGATACTGAAACACCTATTTAATCTTCATCATGAATCTTCACCTATAATATTACATAGAATGAATTTAGTCACAACATTGTAAAACGTGATGAAATTTTTTTTTAAAAAAATAGTAAGCTAATTAATAAGGTAAATAATATTAGAGATTACCAATATTAGAAATAATAACAATTAAGCACTAAAAACTCTTAAACTAGTAAAATGACTACTAGAAAAGGCACAACTCTTATGACATAATTGAAAAAAAATCCACAAAGTCTCTAATAAAAGGCAATGATGGTGAACCATATTTAAAAACAGAAGTCATATTATTTAAATGAAGTTACTTCGATGTATCTGCAAAAATGAATTTTTTTTAATTTTATTTTTTTAGTTGTCTTTGAAAATTTAGCAATCCCATTCATTCTACTTGGTGAATATAAGAAAAGAAGAAAGAAGAAAAGGGACAATTGAATTATACCCACTGAAATCACAAATGTATCTCAAGTCTTGCTTTCCTATAGGAATAAAATCATCCTATAGCTTTGAACATACATTCCATAATATTTTCCTTTACTATGGAATCCATTTGTTGCTACAGCAAGGAAAATAACAAAGATAAAACATTAAAATGTGAACTCTAGCAGAAAAGCCCAAAACATTAAAATGTAACTGTAAGCATTATTAGTTTGAATTTCACCTAACTGTATCTCAGAAAATGGTCCTTCAACAAACGTCTAGCACTACTAAAAATTGACCCAAATACAACGGCCGCAAAACTGTCGTATTTGAGGAAATACTATCATTTTAGCTATAAACGATGGTCCAACGATGGTTTCTTGGCCATCGTATATAATGCCGTCATTTTTATCTAACGACGGCCAAAAAACCGTTGTATTTAGTTAATACGATAGTTTAAATACGACGGCCAGTAAAACCCTCACAATTACTCAGTCTAAAAAGTAGAAAACTGAGATTTTGCAAACCGTCGTATATGGTGAAAAACCATCGCAATTACTCAGAAAATACGACGGTTTTACGACCGTCGCAATTCATGTACAACTGTCGCAATTACTTAGTAAATGCGACGATTTACAACCGTTGCAATTACTCCGTACTTGCAATGGTTTCCAACGGTCACAATAAATCAGTAATTGCAACGGTCTCCAACCGTCGTAATTACTTAATTGCGATGTTAAGTAAATACGATGGTTGTAACCAGCGTTTTTATCTTTCTCTTCTTTTTTCATAATTTGTTTATTTAAGCATCTACCACTTGCAAATCAAACTTGACCAAGCCAAAATTTCTACACAATTACAGCAAAAAAAAAAAAAAAAAACCTCATCAGCAAAGCCAACATCAATCAAACTATAAATAAACCAAAATTAAACTAAAATGTGTACAAGTAAAAGTAATAATACATATAGAAAAGTAGGGAATAAAATGTATCAATCCCAAATACTACTTATACACAAAAAAAGCGAAATAAAATGTATCAATCCCAAATACTACTCATACACAACAAGAGCTAAATAAAATGACTCAATCATGGTCAACACCAACAGCATCATTTTGTCACATTTTAACAATTCAACAAAGTAAAGCATAAATAATGACTTACAATCATATCAGCAGTCAAACCATCAACCTACCGATCATGCCACATTCGTGTCGCAAGAAACATATCATACTGTGACATTGGCTGGTCTTATGAGGCCATTTGCAAACATAAACAACAGTTAATTAGATAATATTTATAAAAATAAGGTTTTTTTACAATCTACTAATAAAGACAAAATAATAGCATATACGATAATCTAAATACCAGATCAAGTATTATAGAATGTGGCATCCTCCATATAGCTGGTGGATATGTACTATGTGATCGATTTTCACTATTCTGCACAGCCTCCACCTGTGAATTAACAAAGTAGTTAATATGTAACAAAAACATACCATAACCATCTTATATACGTAAACTACTTTACAATACAAAAAGTCTAATAGAATTAATTATATGACCTGCACATCCTCCAAACGCCAATAATCAACTAACATCCTCCACTAATCTTCGTCGACCCTTTTATCTCCACAAGTAATAGGCTCCGTGTTATGCTGGAAAGGAATATAGTATCTATGCTTGAGCTTGGATTTGTAATCTTTTCAAGCTACACAAAGCATTATGTCCCTTATGTACACTAATCACCATATTTGTTTTGAATAGACTACCATGACTAATGGCTAAAGAGCTAGTCATGAGACATCCTGTTTAAAATAGGCCATGAACATAGGAGCAAGTTGCAAGAACTCAATACCATAAATTGTTTAAGCTGTTCAAAAGAGCAGTATCATGAATTTTCATCAAAATGCAAGGGCAGAATATGTAAGTAACCATTCCAGCAACAAGAGAAAAAGTAGTTTTCCTGCTCTTGATAGAGTCCCTTTCTTGGGCCATGTTGATATTCATGTCTAAATTCATAAATTATTCTTAAATGGTGTAAAATGTTTGATAGAGTCCTTTTTATATTTACCCCTTTCTTAATACAACAGAAGATTTCTTCACTCAACTTCATCATTAGTTTATATAAAAAGAAAAAAGGGGTTATAGATAAAAATTAAAAAAAAAAGAGAGAGAGAGAGAAGAAAATAAGAAAAACGAGCCTATATTAATTAAATATCAATCCACAATATCATGCTACCTAATGAAGTAGATCAGCAACAAAATGTAGTGCTGCAATAGAGGGCAAACAGACACAAAAAGAGCAATAAATACACCAGAGACATACGTGCCATGCTAGAGAGATTGCTGCAGCATGCACTGCCAGAGACCCACGCTAGAGAAAGACACCAAACAGCCCACCGGTGAAGGAAGACGACCACATCGTAATTGTCGTAGGCAATATATGCCCGCGAAGAAGGAGGCACGCTGGAGAGGATGTTGATTTCTCAACTAAAAAAAAATGAAGTGGCTCTGTCGAGGGAGTTTGGCTAAATTAAAATTGGGGATGAACGAATTACGATGGTTATTATTAACCGTCGTATTAAATCCATTTAATGCAATGGTTATCCAATATTCGTCGTATTAAATTGGTCTAACACGACGGTTAATGATTAACCATCATATTATACCAGTTTAATGCGACGGTTGTCATATCAATTTAATACGATAGTTATATGACAATCGTTGCATTAAACTGGTATAATACTATAGTAGTAAATAGCCATTGTATACAATGCACAAATACGACGGCGTATAGCCGTCGTATTAAAGTACAATAATCAATTTTTTTTATTTTATTTATATATAAGAAATATATACATATGTATATATAAATATATATATATATATATTACAAATACGATAATAACATTATATAAATTTTACTTTTATAATAATAATTATACATAATATGTCTACGCATGAATGAATCAATAATTAAAATATTATGCTATATTTTATATATGTGTGTGTGTGTGTGTGTGTGTGTATGTTATATATATATATATATATATATATATATATATATATATGAATTATATTCTATATATGTACATACACTGTTCTATATATGTTTGTAAATGAATGAATTATATTCTATGTATGCATATATAAAAAAAACACACACACACATACACACTCTTCTATATATATATATATATATATATATATATATATATATATATATATATGCACATACACACTCTTCTAGTGCACTTACATTTGTAAAAATATCAAATTAATGATTCTACCATTAGATTTGTTAAATTTATTATCAAAAATATTATGACCAAATTTGAAAATAATCGGATAAAAATTGAATTTTTTTTAAGAACTTTTTTTATAATTAGAATTAAATACAACGATCATAACCTTCGTATTAGGCTGTTAAAAATGATGGTTCATCCCAACCGTGATATTTATACATATAAAACGACGGTTTCCAACTGTCGTATTAGACCTTCTTAGATCTAAATTAAGTTTTTTGAATTCATATATGACGGTTAACCATAACCGTCGTATTAAGTATAACTAATACAACGATTAATGGCAGCCGTTGTACTAAGTGGAACAAATATGACGGTTACGAGTAACCGTCATATTTAAGTGATCTAATACGACGGCCTATTTCAAACTGTGGTATTTAGTCTTAGTCTATCAGATACGATGGTTGAGAATCGTCGTTTATAAGGGCCTATTACGATAGTTTTTAGGCCGTCGTATTCTGTCCGGTCGTATTTGCCCCTTTTTTTGTAGTGTAGAAAATTAATACAAAGATAAATATATAATGAAAATGTTTTTTTCAAAATAAGAGAACCTAAAACACCTGGATTAAGATGGACATCTGATGCTCAAAAACTAAAGAACATTAGTAAAGCCTTCACCAACTTATACAATTTCACACCCATATAGAATATTAGACTTTTTCTTCGTTTCCGCTAAAGAGGAAAAGATTGCACTTGTTCGAATAGAAAATCCATAAAAAAAAACACTCATTTATTTAGATTATAGGCCCTTCCAACTGCACTGATCGCTCTACTTGTGTTAAAAGTGGGCTCCCCCTACCCCTACACAGCCAAACACCACCCAAAAAAAATTAAAAAATAAAATAATAATAATAATAATAATAATAAATAAATTCCACTCATTTCGTAGGTTATAAGAAAAAACTCATAGATGATCTTTCTTGTAAGCACAGGTATGTAGTAGAAAGTAGTAACATAACTTGCAAATGGGGTTACTAACTAACCTCCTTATAATATGCAATCAAGAATGCACTCCTAATAAAGAGGGCTACAGAAAGCAGAAAAACCCAAGAAATTAACACTATTAATTTCAGAACCCAGATGATCAAATGAAAAATACCTTACAAAAATATCAGCTTTCTTTAAGAACAAGGGAAATAACTGTTAGTGTTGTACCCTAGAGGCAATCACTTGTACATTGTATATGATACATTTTATTTTAATAAAAGACATTATTTATCTTATAATTTCTTTTGTTTACTTTAAGTAATATAATTGTTCGATAAAGTCCTTAGTACAACACTGTGTTAAGGAAATCATAATAGAAATCATGATATGAGATTCCTACTACACTGGATGGTGTTAGTTCTTAAATAGTCCCTAGTCATAGTATTAATGAGACAGGACATCATTAATGCGTTAAGACTAGTATATGTTAGACTTCTTGATTTGATCAGGCGGTAGTTCTCATAACCGTGAGTATTGAGATACTCAAAGTTAACACATGGATGCTTGTTAATGGAACAAGTTCATTGGATGACCTAGCTTTGAGATAATCATATGGATAACTATTTAGTGCCAGTGATATAATCTCAATATAGCAAACGTACAAGTATCCTTAGACTTGAGATCTCCAAGGTACTTTGTTTGCTGAGCTTTGTACTTTGATTCCAATCTCCGAAACTCGATTAAGGGCCGCCTATGGGATGGATATTGGGTACATTGTAAGGTAAACGAAAGTAGTTGAGAGGGTCAATAAAGGATTCACCACTTCTAATAGTATGGGCAAATATCTCACGACCACTTGTAGGAATTACCACTCGGAAAGTCCTTGGCCAAGGCGATTGTGTATTGGAAATAGTTTCAATTGTTACACATCTAGAGTGGTGGATTCCTGGTACAAGTACTATTGTATTCGGGCCAGAATTAATTTTGGAGGGAATTGGCACTAATTCCGTACTCCAAACCGAATGAGATATTATATGGTAAAAGGAGTTAATTGCACTGAAGTTTGTTATTGAAGGGTTCATGTCAAGCCACTTAACTTCCTAGACTCTTGGGTGGTCATGATGTATTGCTTAATACCGCTTAGGATCTGGGAATATGGGTTTATTAATTAATGAATTAATAAACCAATCCTGATTAAAATTAATAGGATTAATTCTAATTAATTATGGATTATTAATCTCAAAGACGTTTGGATTAATTCATGTTTGCTACCAATTGACTGGGAAACCTAATAGGTCACACACAATAGAGGATTATATACTCAAGATGTTATTTGATAATATAGTGGGGTTAAATGCGATAAAGAGAAGTTGTTGTGGACAAATTATAATTAGTTATAATTTGTGATCTAAGTTGTAATTGTGAGAACTTGATGTTTCCAATTACAATTAGAAAATTCTAATTATTTTAGAATTTCAGATTTTCAGTGGATTTTGGAACATATATTGGATATGCTCAAAACCCTAATCCAAGGGTGATTCACACGAAAATAGAAGCCACAAAACAATTGTCTTCTTCTTCTTCTTCTTCTTCTTCTTCTTCTTCTTCTTCTTCTTCTTCTTCTCTCCCTCTCTCTCTCTCTCTTTCTCTCTCTCTCTCTCTCATTTTGCTAAAAACAAAAACAGCCCTAACAGCTATCTTGCCCTGCTAGCACAGGAAATTTTGGTGCTTGAATATTCCTCTGTGTGGATTACTATTAGAGATAATCACACACTATGATTATAGTGGTTAGACGTCCAACTCTCGTGGAGTTTGCATAAGAGGATTGCTATATCGCGCCTTGACTTGAATAAGATCAATTTTGTTCTTCAGACGATCACCAAAAGGTAAAAACTGTTACCTTTATTATCATTATGTCTTGTTTTCCACACATAGACGAGTCATGGGATGGTATCTCGTTTATTTTTCACTGCGCCGTATAGGATACGAGCCTGAAATATCCAACAATAACAATCTGGTATATACAAATTTCTTGGCATATACATTATATGTGGAAGTACAATAGCATGGAGGTCAACACAATAACTTAAAGCTAGTGGAGCTTTGCTTGAACAAATAGAAAAGTAAAGTGGGTAAGTTAAGGAAAAGTAAAAGAGATTACAATATGAGAATGAGACATATCCATTATGGATAATGTACTATTTCAAGGGGAAAAAACTAATAATGGTGTATAAATTCGATTTTTTTTAAGGGGATAATGTACTATTTCAAGGTGAAAAAGCTAATAACAGTGTATAAATTCCATTATGGATAAAGCACTAAGTTCTTATTTAGCTTAGCTTGACATAAGCTACTTTAAACTACTTCAAATGATATCTATTTAGGTTGATTCTCACTTAGCTTGACATAAGCTACTTCAAACTTTTCTAAGTTAGTACTGTCTAAGGTGCCTTTTCCCTTTTCCACATATTTTTAGATGTTAATGAAAGGTGTTAACAGAGATGCTTTTTTTGAAAAAGCCATGTGTCAACAGCACTTCTAAAATCAAACTTGCCCTATGTGTCTTTTCCCTTTTCAACCTGAGGATGCATATTCAAAAAAAAAAAAAGTGTGTTCATCAACACTTCTAAAATCAATGTTTCACTTAACAGTGGCAATTTAGACGTTAGATGTCTATCTGGATTTGGACACAATTAAAAAGGGTGCAATCCTAAGTCCATTGATTTTGGATGTCCATTTATCCATTTTCATTCATTGTTTTTATCAAATAAAAAAATAGATGTATTTTTTTTACCTTATTTTTTTAAGAAAAATTATTTACTATCCCAACCCAAACCTTAACCCACCAACACCCATGCCTACCCCCACTCTCACTTTTCACCCATTTCCAGTTCTCACCCCTAACCTGGTCTATACCCCTGCCAGGAGTGACACAAATGTGTAGTGAAAGGAATACCAAAACTCATATAGAAAATGCAAAATTGTTTAAAAAGAATACTGCAGTCAAAACTGAAAAGAAAGAAAAGAACATACTATACTCCAATGGAATCCATTGTGCAAATGAATGGTTTGTCTTCATCTCCTAATCTAGCAATAATGGGTTGGTAGAAGTATGGAACAAATCTAAGGCAAATGAAGAAAGAGAGAATAATCATATAGTATTCTTCCATGTTTTTATTTATAATTGGCATCACAATGAGAGTCACAAAAAAGAATTAGAACCCAATAAGGACACCAAATAGTATAGAGATTTAAAATAAAAAAGAAAAAAGAAAAATCAGAAAGACAATTCTGTGGTAGAACTTTCATCATAGTGTGCAATTCAAATATTCTATTCCCACATGTGCCTTTATTTTTGTGGCTTTCCTGCAAAAATTAACTTTATACTCTTGATTGTTTGGTGAAGCAGCATGGGATTTAGGATACTACTTGTTTCTTTGTTTTATTCCTAAATAGGATGTTGAAAATTTATTCTTCTTGTCTCATGGTAATTGCTATATGGTTTAGATTGCAGAAGAAACTTTTACTGATCCTATGAATAGATGCTTTGAGTTTCAGTTTCAATATTAGCCAGCAGTTTTCATTGTTGCTTATGAAAATTTGAGGCTGCTATACGGTACAAATTGCAAAAGTGTTTGTGATTGATTTAATTAATAGATAGATATTAGTCTCAAGTCTTGTGCTTTTAGATTTGTCATTAGCCAAGGATGATTTTTTATGATTATTGCTTTGTTCATTGCTGTGTCTAAAATTTGGAGATAAAGTAATGGTAGAATCTTTACCTAGCAAAGCTTCATTACAGATCAAGTCTCGAGGATGTGTTTTTAGGTGATTCGTGAAATAGTCTCTTATGGAGAAGGATCCCCACCTTAACTTGCAACTTCCTTAAGCCTTAACTAGACATAGAACAGAATATTCCACTTCTATACTTGTAGACCATTGAGCAAAACACTTACTTGACTAAAGTATAAATATTAAACTAAGAGAAAAAGCTAAGGCTCATAGCAACAACTAAATCAAAAGTTCATATATTTTACAAATTTTCTATTTATTACTTAGACGTTCATGCGAAGGAAAGAGAATCAAAACAGATGTAGATAAAATTGGGGGAAAACCCCAAATCAAAAGAACTTAATTAGAATAAAATTTGTTCAAGCACTAAATCATACCTTAAATTTCAAACAAACACTAAATCTGAACAAACATTCATGCAATGTAAAATCATACCTCAAATTTGCAAAAGCTTCTTGCTGATGCCACTTTGAAATTGACGGGTTGAGAAGCCCTAGCCGAACCCACTCAACCTTATTTTCAATGGGTATTGATGAGGGGAAAAAATTCACCCACGAAAAGAGAAGAGACACACAAGAATACAATTTTAATTTTAAAGACAAAGACACACACTGACAGAGAAAGAGATACAAAAGAACCTGGTAAAGGGATTGATGGCAGAGGTGAGATGTAGAAACACACAGTCGATGGTCGAGAGCCACGATGCGAGTTTCGCCACCGACATAGCTGCTTGTCAAGCGGAGCTTGTTGCTAGAGCTAGGGAGAGGCGGAAGTGGATCAGTACTGGTGGTGGAAGACGGTAGTGTAGGAGGCAGATGCATCAGATTTTGGGGAGTAGGGAGATGGGATTGGAGCTCTAGTAGACACGGTGAAAATTTTCCTTCAATGTAGATTCTCAATCTACACAAAAAAATTTCCGTCACAGTCACAAATTTGTTCAAGGAAATTTCCTAAAGCTGCACATTTGTTGAGTGAGGAGATCGCGATTTTTTGTGAAAAATTCTATAGCCGCACCTTTTTTTCTTAGGCAATAAAAATGTCAGGAAAAATATATTATCTTTCATGACACAAAAAAAATGTTGTAATAATATGTCAATTTAAGCTAATATAATAAAACTACGTCGTTTTGATTTTATTATAATGACGCGAGCAAATCTCGCGTCATTATAAGAACTCTATTATGACGTTTTAAAAAAAGTGTCATTAAAAATGTGTCAGGGAAGCTACTTTTTCTTGTAGTGAGTGTTGGCAAGCAAAAAATACTCGAGTAGGTTGTAGGTCTAGATTAGCTAGTCTAACTGCTCTTGAAGAAGAATCAAGCGATGGAAGAATGCGGAAGAGCCAAGAGGAAGCCTGAATTCCTCAAAGACTCCCAGTTTGCCTAGGATTCTTAAAGAGGGGTTACTGAGCGTTTGACTCGGCCCAAACCCACTCACGTTCCCACGACATGCCATGAACATAAAGGAGGTAGATACTATCACTAAAGTAGGGAAGTGTGACGGATATGGGAAGATCGATGTGCACAAAACAAGGCAGACCAAGAAGAGATTGGGCATGAAAACACTCTAAAAAACATCATAGTAATTTCATTCATTTTATCTTTCTAGAGTTTTCCTTAAATTTACCTAGTTTATATCTATTGGGTTCTGGATAGCCAATTATGTAGCTGCAACATAGGCAGCTACTTCAGCTAATAATGGGCGTGTAGGAGGAACTTCAAGAAGCACAAGATGAGTTAAAACAATAGCTGAAGGAGCTGACAAAAGAAACATGTTGAGGTTTATTCAATATAAAAAAAAAAATCTAAACGACTAAGGACCAGTTAAAGAGGACCTACCAGGATGACTCGAAAGTAACTGATTGGTGGAAGTAGCTAATGCCAATGGGGGTTCAACTACAAGAATACATATGGGAGAGATAGTCTCTTTTAGCTACAAACGGGTGGCTACTCTCTTGTAGAGGTTAGCCTAAGTCTCTAAAATCTCGGCCAGCTCAGACTCTGCCAGCTGTTTATCTTGTTCCAAGCATAACCTCATAGTATTTAATGCGGCAATTTGTTCCTTGACTTAGTTTGTCTCACTGAAGAGTCAAAAGATGGTATAATCAATATTCTTCTTCTGTTGTCGATCTTAATTTATGGATTCTTCAATGGCAAACAAGCTAGCCTGAAGCTTGGCAATCTTAGTACATAGATAATCGACTTGATTCTGATTGGTGGTTAAGTTTATTGTGATTATGTTAAGCTATTGGGAGATATTTTGGTATCGGGAAGAGAGCTCTTGATTTAATTCAATCAAGTAATCGAGCTCATCTAGCTAGAAAGTGGCCTGGGTAAGCTATCTTCAGTAATATGAGTCATCAAAAGATAACTTACCCAACCGAGAGCCAATTCCATCAGGAACATAGTCAGGGTAGTAGAAATCATGTTAGGGTCATTAACTTTTGTTAAAAAGTCACTAGTATCGATCAACTAGTTTTAAATATTCTTATCTGTCAGAAATGGTTTAGTCAGTTGATCGGTCAAGAAGCCCAAACATTTTTGATGACTCTGTAAGTGAGACTTCTTAGGAGGAGACTTGAAAAAGGCCTCCAATTCTGCTTTTGGAATAGTTGGTGGAAAAGTTTCTTTTGGAATACTAGGTTGCTTAATCTCAGGTGTGATATTAGTTTTTTTCTTGCTTTCTTTTTTCCTTTTATTACAAAGCTTATTTTTATGTTTGGCCTATTTCTTTTTCTCATTTTTTAATAGAAGTCAGCATATATAATCTTATTGTATATATAAAAAAAGCTAAGATTTGTGGAGAAGCAGGGGAAGCTTGAAAGGTAGGAGAAGACTAGTAGAGGGGAGTTTGAACCTCAAGCAAATTATCTACAGCAACTGGGTCTTCAATAGCACATAAGGAAAAAAAAAAAGGGGGATTAGTTTAGGTTAGGAAATAATAGAATAGCAAAGTAGCTCAAGTGTACCTGAGGTAGTCGATCGGCTTTGTGAGGTTTGCTTAGACGATTGTTGAGAGGACAACTGACCCTCCATTAACCCAATAGTTTCCTCTTCTTCAGTTTCTTTTTCAATTCTGTCTATGAATTTACATAAAAAGTCTTTTAATAGCATGGAAAAATAGAGCTTAACCACCATTTGCCACCACAAAGCATAGGAGTTAGTCACATGAGAACACGTGTTGAAAGCCTGAAAGAATAATTTCTCTATCTTTTTTTTTTTTTTTAGCAGCTAATCAAATTATTGAGCTAATCCTCAATCTACAGTCTATTTTCTAAGAAATTTGTCTTATGATCAGGATAAGTTAGCACATCTTAGCTTAAACCAAATTGTTAAACAAAGCAATAAGGATTGTACGATTCTGAGATAACATTACTATCCTAGCAGATGGCCGAACCCTACTCAATAACTCTCAAGCAACCAGCAATGAGCCCCAAATATCTTAAAGACAGGGGTAGTTCGAGCCCTCTAGGGTCAATCTCAACTAATCTAGCCCAATAGGCTCGGAGCTATTGGTTTGACAGAAAATAGAGGAGCATGTTGTAACAACGAAGAACAAATAGAGGTAAAGAAAAACTATTAAGAGTAGTAGCATGGAAGCATTTAAAACATACCTCTGGGTACCTTAAACCTCTTAGGCTGTGAAAGAATGGATTGAACCACAGGGACAGCCCCTTCTTGCTCGCTTGATAAAGCTTCTGGTTGAAAACCTGCTAACCTCCTACTCCACCTTGTTTGCATGAACGATGAACGCCAAAGCTTTCCGGTTGTCGGAATATTCCACTGCCTAAATCCTTGTTGGTGAAATAAAGAGTGAAGAGGAATGATCTCAAGAGGAGGAATGAAATGGTCTCAACCTTCTCCTTGTTTTGTGAAAACAAAAACCGTTGAGGAGGAATCCTCTCAACTTTCTTGGTGAACCAAATGGTGAGCAGAAAATCAACCATCTTACAACCTCTTATATTCTTTGCTAATATAAAGAACAAGAGAACTAAGGGTCACACCATCAAGAGGAGGAAAACCAAAGGTCACAAGAGGGAGAGAGCTTAGGAAAAGAAAACTAGGTTTTCTTTCTTTCCACACACAGAGACGTGAGCTTCAATTTCCATAATTCTGAGAATTCCAAACAATTATCTAATTGCAATTAGAAACCATGAAGTTCTCAGAATTATAAATTGGCCCACTAACTTCTCTTTCTCGCAATAAACCCTACTATGTTATCAAATAACATCTTGAGTATATATTCCTCTTTAACTGAGACCAATTCCTCAACCCAAAATTAATTAGGACTTACGGGCTATTCCGAGGATCAAAAAGACACATTGCCTTGGCTATTAAAATGACCAAAATACCCCTGTTATATAAATAGTTGTATTTTACATTTTAAATATTTCCTAATATCACAATAAGAAAATATTGACCACAAGGACAATGTTGTGTTAGCAAAGTCTCCGACCTACAGGTGTAATAACTAAAATACCCCTCTATACACTGCCGTACATTCAGAGAGGAAAAAGTGTACTAACACCTCTCTAAATGACATCTACCATCCTTAAGCCTCTAGTCCAATGATCTACGACTTCCTGAAGTGTTTTCACTTTTCAAGGGAGCTACCCTAAAGCAAACATCCAAGTCATGTTTCCCAAGGCCCTAGACATTTAGAACATTCAGACAATCACAAAGAGTGTTATAGTATAGAAACTATTTTATACAAATCTGTCTTAACTAACTAGTCACATATACCCAACATGCAAGTATATTAGCCCGACGATAGAACCTCAACTATATCATATCAAAGTATATGCTTCCAACTTCGTCAGACAACCAACTCATACTCAAGTCGTAGAGTACTAGTCCACGCTGTAGCGGTAGTAGTCTAGGTTTCTACCATATAGTACTTTTAAGAAACCACTACTACAGGTCCTATTCTACGTACTCGAAATACGCTTATATCATGAAATGAGAGGACTACTCACTGGCTAAAGGTAAGCCATTCCGCATTTGAAATTCATAACATAATAACCTAGACATGATGAGATTCTCATTCTCATCAATAGGTTAAGAACGAATGTCTATGTGTTAAGTAACCCGTGATCCATACCTTACTGTGAAAGACCTCCATTCACATGAACTACTTACTTAAACACAATGGGTCTTTTCCAAACGACATTATGCACAAAAAAGTAAATTTACGAACGATTTCTAAAAATAAATTATTTTATTCAAACATTCGATTTTTTACATCAGAAACTAATCTAAGAGGGCATACTTCCCAACATGAGCTATAAGGAGAAAGTAAAGCAGCTGGTCTTTCTCTAGTCTAGTAAAGGAAGAACGTAATTTCTCTGATCTTGGCAAGTTCATCCTTCTTGCCCTTATCACTCGAAACAATATACGAGACAATCTTGAGTGTATAGTCAGTGATCGCCCTTGTTTGAAATTTTTTAAATAGGGTACCTAGTTGATCAAGACCAAATTCAGGCAGGTACTAGTAAAGCTATAATTTTAAGATCTATAAAGGGGCTAGGCAAAAGGAATACCTTGTCACCATTAACAAATTTAGTGTAAAGGAGAAGCAAGGAAGGTAAAGCAAGCAAAGATAGTATCAATATAGCAAAATGCCACTTGGTTGAGTATGTTATCTAAACTCATACTCTTGTACCGGCAACAACTTAATCCTAATCTACCAAGCTACTCAGTCTTATCATACACAAAAGCACAATAAGAAAGTGTAAGTAAATAGAAGTAAAGAAGAAAGAACACAAAGACAATTTACAAGCTCCGCCTAACCTTGAACTTCTATTAATGATGAACAAGGATTACAAGAGACAATACCAAGTCTTTATAGCTATAAACAACTCACATCCTGCACTAAACTTTCTCCCAAAGCCTATCTAGTCACTTATGAATTCTCTCTATATAAGAGCTCTCTACAATAACGACTGATATATGAATTACAATGATTGCCTAGGCTATTTATAGAGCTTCCTTGAAATAATCCTCAAGCTATCAAAAATCCAACTCCACCTTGGACTTAGCTACGTAAGGCTTAGAGCTAAGCTTTTGAAAGATCTCCTCCCTAATCTTTCAAAAGATCTCCACAATCAGATTAACCCATCGTATCCCTATCCCTTCGGGATAAGGCCTTGGCTTAGCCTTGGATAAGACTCGTTCTTCTACTTAAACTCTACCTCCTCCTTGAGGGCTAAGTCCATGAACTAAACTCACAAACCAATCTGCAGGTCTGCATCACAGCATCAGGCATATGTATACCTCATGTCTGTTTAGCCCACACATGCATAGCTAAGTCTACTTATCAGCCTTGGTCCAATCCTTTGCTAAATCCGAGAACCTTGCCTAATCCTTGGTTTTAGTTCTATATCATAGCCTATCTCACATCCAAGTCCTCCATAGTTTAATCATCTTACCCTGGCACCAACGTTTAGCTAAATTTCCCATTTTCCTTCCTTCCTTCCCATTTTCCTTCCGACCATGCTAAATTTCCCAATTTCCCGTTTATCTTGCAAGAGGTCCAGGTAACGTCCCATGTATCTCTAAGTTAAACTCAAGGGTCTGACATAAGGCCTCCAGTTTTGCAGGTTAGAATCAATGAGATGTAATAAGAATAATTTGGGACTACACTAAAGGAAGAGGAGTAGAGCACATACTAGCAGAGACAACAAAGAAGAAAGGCAGTAATATGCTCATCCTTAGAAACTTCACCAACCCTCTTATTGGCCTTCACAAATTTAGAATAAAGGGTCATCCCCTTGTGAACAAGGTCAAGGTCATCAAATTATGAAGAACTATGAGAAGGTATTTCTTCACGACCTATAGGTAATCCAAAAATAATAGTTATGTTTGAAATTATCGGGCTCACCATTCTAAAAGAAAAGATAAACTCGTTGATGGCAGGAAACCAAAAATGGAGAACGGCTCTCAGAAGAGCCGAGTCTAGGCAATGATCATAGGTAGAAATCTTGATAGCATCATAAATTCCCACTCCTTCCATTTAGCTCTAAAACATTATTGGCCTATTTGGTACAAGAATTTAAGTCCTCCAACATGAATGGCTAACTACGAAATTTGGATGGCCAGGTTGCCAATGCCTACTCTAGTTTGTTCAAAACCTGGTGGTTTGATGAAGTTGAAAGTTAAAGCAATTTCAAAAATGAAAGGGATGGACGGCCCTAACTTGCACCAGTTCTCAGTTTTATAAAAACATATTAGGATTCCTTGGTCTAACTTAATAGCCTATTTCTCCTCAGTTGGTTTAGGGGTTTTTGGTTTAAGTGGTTAAACTATCATTATTCGATATTGTGAGAAAAAGGGAAAATTTGCAAGAAGAAAAAAACTAAAGTTAGTAAAAGAAGTTGGAGTTTTGAAAAGAAAATGTAGAGTTTTGGGTTTGGAATGGTGGAGAAGAAATGCCGAAAAATTATTTTTTATTATTGGGTTTTGAAATTCAAAAGAAGAATGGATAATTATTAGCTCCATTTTTCTCAGTCAGTTAATTCAAGAGTTTGAAGGAACCTAGGAGATATTTTATGCTCTGAGTCTCAACTAGTCTCGAAGGGAAAAAAAAGGCGCAAAGTTTTGGCAAGCAAAAATACTCGAGCAGGCTATGGGTTCAGATTAGCTAGTCCAGCTTATACTAAAAAAGGGTTAAGCGGCTGAAGAATGCGAAACAACTAAGAGGCAGCCCAAATTCCTCAAAAACTCCTAGTCTGCCTAGGATTTTCAAAGATGGGTTACACATTAAGGGTTTACTCAGTCTAAACCTATTTGCATTCCCATAATATGCCATGAATATGAAGGAGGCAGAACTGCCACTAATGTGGGTAAACGTGGCGGAAGTGGGGTGACCAATATGCATATAACAAGGTAGACTGAGGATAATCAATATCCGAACATTCTCAAGAACATTACAGTAATTTCGTTCATTCTGTCTTTCTAGAGTTTTTCTTAAATTTATTTAGATTTTACTGCTTTTGTTATGTCTTTTTCAGCTTTAGTTTCCATTTTATGTTAGATTTCATCTCAAAATACTCCCTTAGTTTGATAGAAATTGCTTGTATATTCAAAGTGTAGCTATTTGATCAAGAAAATGAGTGTTTTTTTTTTTTTTCAAATTGTAAGTGTTTATGCTTTTTTCTATTCATTTCTGGAATGGCCTTTGTCTTGAAAAGAGTTTTTGTGTTAGCTAATGTGTATGAATTTGGGTATCAAAAATCATATAAACAAAAATACATTCCCAATCAAGTTTAAATTAAAACGTTAACCCCAAATTACACATATGAGCAAGCGTACTCATCATTAAGCATAGCATAGGGTTTAAAACGAGTGTCGATCCTCAAGGAACAAGTATGCATTAATCACTTTTCTTTCATTGTTTAACCAACTCAATAAAATGAAAAAGAATAAAAGGGAAAATAAAATAAAATAAAAGAATATATACATGTCAAGGATAGAGAATTATGTAACTCAAACCATTATTTTCACAAACATGATATTAAAGTATTCAATTATTATCATAACTAATCATTCTCTTGGCATCATGAAGGATTAAGATAGATTCATTTTTTTTTTCAATCTATAAAATCACTATCTTCTAAACAAATTAGCACACATATCCTGTCTTAGCTAATTCACCCAAAAGATGCATTAAACACAATCCTTGATTAAATCTTCATATCCTAGAAAATTTAAAACATGAAATTAACCAATGAATCCATATCCTAATAGACATCAATTAACATTTAATTACATAGTTCTTAGCAATTAACCCCTATTCCAAGCAAGTTAAGAGACAACAAATATGAAATTAATGAATTGAGACCACTATCAACCCATTTTCCAAGCAAGTCAATAGAAGAAATAACAATTTAATCTCGTACTCAGCATAAGTAATTAAATACCAAAAATAATAATCAATTAATCAAAAGATCAAAGTAACTCTAAAAATTATGAATATCGAAAACAATGTCAAATTACAATAAAACAATTAATACATCATTGTTTAAGAAAAGAAAACAAAGTTAAAAGAAAGTACTCATAGACAAGTCTCATTCTTCTTCATTCGTAGACTCTTTTGTACAACTCTTCTTGATCTTGATGAATTTCTCCTTAATTTTGAGTGATTTGTGTTTTGATCCATGAATTCCTCTTTTAATCTTGTGTTTTTCCTTTATTTATAAGCTTTAGAAGTGCCTAAATTCGTTCCTCTAGGGTTTCTGGCCGAATAGAAGTAGGAAAATGCTAAAACTCTAAAAATTGCCAAAAACGCACACAAAAATCGAGGCATCGCCTCAGTACCAGTGCACAGTCGGCGCCACCTGTCCTACCTAGGGCCGGTGCCGATTATGTTCTGGTCCTCTATTCGTTCGTTGATTTCTTACTTTTCGCACCAATTCTTCCAGACTACAGTCGGTGCCGCCTCTAACTCCTAACCGGCACCGGTTCTATTCTGTTTCGTGACGATTTTGTCTTATTTTACCCCTAAAATCTGAAATAATGCATAAAATATCTTTTCAATGGTAAAATCTCAAATATGAAGGAATATGACCAGTTATTGTACAAAATGTATCACAAAATGGTCTCTAATAACTAGAAAATATATGACTAATTTAGACCCTATTACATTCCCCCACACTTAACTCTTTTCTTGTCTTCAAGCAAAATATCAAAGACAAGTAGAAAAACACAAGTTTTCACAAAATCACTTAATCAATTTCAAAATAATATTTCCAATGATTTTTTTATTCAAGACAACAAAACATATGCAACTATACCTTTCATAACAAATGCAAGACTTGTGTATGTGAAGAATGACTAGTAGAACCATCCCAACACTTAACATCATTCTTAAACCATTGGAAAGAATTTAGTTCAACGAAAAATATGCATTTCTTAAGCTTACTTTTCATACACTCTCTCCACTAATCCAAGACATATTATGATTCTACTTAGGTCAAGTAGGACTTTTAAACTTGTAATGCAAAGCTAAAGGATTTATAATGTAGCAGTCAAGCAAAAGATATACGAAAATCAAAGATCAAAGAATATGAGAATTTGCAAGAAAAGGGTAAACAAAATGTACCAAGAGATTCCAAACTGCTCTTGCTCTCCTATCACAAAACTAATCAAAACCCAATAACCTTATATAGCAATCATAGTACAGTTCAAGCAAATCTTGCATTCTTTTCATCGATAATTCTCAACTCATCAATCGTATTGCACCAAATCATCAAAATTCAACAATTCTTATTTTAACTCAACCACATTCTTCCTGTACTTTTCTTCTCTTTTTCTTTTAGCTTTTCTTTTCTTTTCTTTTTCTCTTCTTTTCAAATGCTGCTTTTGTTTGTTTCTCAATTTTTTTTTTCTTTCAACATTTTCTAGCAACTTTTTGTTTTTACTCAATCTTTCTTTTTCTTTTCTCCTTTCACAATTCCAACTCAACACATGATGTATGACTGAAAGTAACAAGTCATGACATTTACACAAGCATTCTCCCTCATAATTCTTCCACTTGGATTTTTATCCATCAAGGGCAATCAAATATTTGGAAAGTAAATCAAACTCTCAGAAAGAAGTAATGGACAAAGTATGATAACGGGTTTAAGAAAGAAATTAACAATTTAGGCTCAAAATAGGCACTAGGGATAATATAAAATAGATAGGTTTGAAAAGCTCAAACTATCTAAAGAAGGCCTATTACCCTCATCTCTAAGTTAAATCATGAATGTCTTTCTTATTTCGCCTCGAGAGGTATTCAAATAAGTTCTAGAATGCTCAATGAATTTTAGCAAAAAAACATATTTAAGAACAATGTAAATCATTTGATCAAGAACTACTTAGTCCAAGTACATGAAAAAAGTCATGCATAAGCCACAAATGATATAGAACATATACTCTATGATCTAGCACAAAAACATGCATTAAAAATACATCTTGAAAGCTCAAAAAAAATCAAAACAATTTTGAAAAAACTTGCTCAAAAGGTTCTCAAAAGGATTTCAAGAAGAATGAAGTATTGAAGAATTCCTATTCTAACCACTTCCCCACACTTAAACTGGACATTGTCCTCAATGGCCAAACAAATAGAGTAAGGAAATATTATCATGGGACCAAAAATAAAGGGTAAAAGAGAAGAAATAAAATACTTCCATTCATTGTGCATTCTTCTACAAAAGAAGTAGAATTCCAGTAGAACGGAGCGTTGTTGAATTACCTAAAAAGAAAAATATACAAAAGAAACACACCAATGCATAAAAACTAGAAAAGAAAAATAAGCAAAAAGGAAAGAAAATAGCATGAAAAAGAACAACATATAGTACGAAAGAAAGAAGTCAAGAGAACCCAAGAAGTTTTATTCTGCAGTGTCAAAAATCATATCCACCTGATCTGTGTTGCGAAGAATTTCACCAATATAACATTTCACTCAATTGCCATTGACTTTGAAAGTGCACCCAGTGGGGTGAGTATCTTCAAGGGTATCAAAGGGGAATATCTTATTTACCATGTATGGTCCCGACCACCTTGATTTCAACTTACCTGGAAAAAGTTATAAGCGAGAATTGAATAACAACACTTGATCACCCTTCTCAAATTCGTGTTGTCGAGTGGTATGCTTATCGTGCCATTTTTTGACCTTTTCTTTATACCTCATTGAATTATCATAAGCATCCTCGCGCAACTCCTCCAAGACTATAAGTTGGAACAACCTTGACTTTCCAGCTAACTCAAGATCAAGGTTAACAAGTTTTATAACCCAATAAGCTTTATGCTCAATCTCAACAGGTCAATGACATGCTTTTCCATAAACTAACCGAAAAGGAGTTGTGCCAATTGGGCTCTTAAAAACTGTCCTATATGCCCAAAGAGTGTTGTCTAATTTTAGACTCCAATCCTTCCTAGTATGGTTAACAGTTTTTTCCAAGATTTTTTTGATTTCCCTATTAACCACTTCAATATGTCTACTTGTTTGGGGATGATAAGAGGTGGCAAACCTATGGTTCACTCCTAGATATTTGAGAACTTTTTCTATTCGAGTATTACAAAAATGAGTCCCCCTATCACTTATGAGCACCTTAGGCACACCAAAACGGGTAAAAAAATTTTTTAGAAATTTTACCACAACCCTTGCATCATTAGTTGGTAAAGCTTGTGCTTCTACCCACTTAGAAATGTAATCCACTGCTACCAAAATGTATTTATTACCCAAAGAACTAGAAAAAGGTCCTATGAAGTCTATCCCCCAACAATCAAATACTTTACAAGCTTGAAAAATTGTAATGGCATCTCATTAGATTTAGAAATGTTATTTGTGTGTTAACACCTATCACAACTTTAAACAAACCTGTGAGCATCTTTGAACAATGTGGGCCAATAGAATCCAGACTCAAGCACCTTTCGTGCAGTGTTGTTAGCTTGGTAGTGGCCTCCAGCAAGTCCTTCATGACAATGTCTAAAAATATCCTCTCCTTCCTTAGAGTCCACACATCTTCGAATGATTTGATCCGCACAACACTTAAATAAATAGGGGTCTTCCCAAAAGTAATGACTTACTTCGTAGAGGAATTTCATCTTTTGTTGCATTGTGAGATCTTTTGGAATAATTCCTACAACCAAGTAATTAGCAAAGTCTACGAACCAAGGGGTATTTAGAATCTCACCTTCTATGAGTAAGAGTTGTTCATCTAGAAAGGTGTCATTGATATCCTCCTCTACCAATGATTCTAAATTGAGATTATCCAGTCTTAACAAGTGATCCGCAGCCAAGTTTTCTGCACCCTTTTTGTCCATAATTTCTAAATCAAATTCCTGTAATAATAATATCCATCTTATCAATTTTGGTTTGGAATCATGTTTGGTTAGTAGGTACTTTAGGGCAGAATGATCCATATAAACAATGACTTTGGACAAAATAAGATAAGAATGAAATTTATCGAAAACAAATACTATAGCAAACAATTCTTTCTCCGTTGTTGTGTAGTTTTCTTGCGCATCCATTAAAGTCTTGCTTGCATAGTATATGGGTTGGAAGTGCTTATTCCTCCTTTGTCCAAGTACTGCACCAACTGTAAAATTACTTGCATCACACATTAGTTCAAATGGAAGAGACCAATCAGGTGCAATCAGAATGGGTGAATTAATCAATTTCTCCTTAAGCATGGTGAAAGCATTGAGGCATTTTTCATCGAAATTAAACACAGCATCATTTTCAAGTAAAGAGGTAAGAGGTTTGGAAATTTTTGAGAAATTTAAGATGAACTTCCTGTAAAAACCTGCATGACCAAGAAAGCTCCGTATAGCTTTCACAGAAATAGGAGGCGGTAGCTTCTCAATTACTTCAATTTTTGCTCTATCTACTTTTATACCCTTCCTCAAAATTTTATACCCCAACACAATACCTTCTTACACCATAAAGTAGCATTTTTTCCAATTAAGTATAAGGTTAGTCTCTTCACATCTTGCTAGTATCTTTTTAAGATTAGATAAACACAAGTCAAATGAATCACCAAAAACTAAGAAATCATCCATAAATACCTCCATGATGTCTACCACGAGCCCTTCCAATATAGCTGTCATGCACCTTTGGAATATTTCAGGACCATTGCAAAGACCAAACGGCATTCGATGATATACAAAAGTACCATATGGACATGTGAAAGTAGTTTTTTTTTTTTTTCTTCAGGAGCTATGGGGATTTGTAGGTAGTCAGAATATTCATCCAAGAAACAATAATATTCATGTCCGGTTAACCTTTCCAACATTTGGTCAATAAAAGGAAGAAGGAAATGATCTTTCCTAGTGACTTTGTTTAACATCCTATAATCAATGCAAAACCTCCAACCCGTGAGCAATCTCATAGGGACTAGCTCATTTTTATCATTGGGGCTTACCGTCATTCCTCCCTTCTTTGGTACCACTTGAGTACGACTCACCCAAATACTATCAGAAATAGGATAAATGATACCTGAATCTAGAAGCTTAATCACCTTACTTTTTACCACTTCACTCATATGTGGGTTCAACCTATGTTGGGGTTGCACTACGGGCTTTGCTCCTTCTTCCATCAAAATCTTATGAGTGCAAAAGGATGGACTAATTCCTTTTATGTCGATGATCTTCCATGCTATTACTCCCGTATTTTTACCTAACACACTATTTGGTCTTTTGTCCTTTAGTGAGCTCTATGGTAATGATCACTGGTAATTTATGTCCTTCAGCTAAGAACACATATTCCAAGTGCTCGGGTAGGTCTTTTAAATTCAATTCTAGGGGATCCTCTATGGATGATTTCATTCTCCCCAAACTGCTTTTCTCAATTATTTCAAAACTCTTCATCCCATCCTTTTCGATAGAGTCCTCCAAATATACTACTGAAGTTTCCACCAACTCCTCCTCAAATGATTCCTAAATAAAATCCAAAATAGGGTCATCAAGAATATCAATTCTTAGACAAGAATCATCAGAAGATAAAGGATGTTGCATACTTTTGTGGATTTGGATGACTACTTCCTCATCCCCAACCCTAAATGTCAATCTCCCCCCATGAACATTAATTAACGCCTTTACTGTAGCTAGGAAGAGTCTACCTAAGATTAAAGGGACTTTGAAATCTTCATCCATATCAAGAATAAAAACTTTTACAAGCACATCTTTTATTATATCCCTAGGATATTTAATAGATCTATCTACGAGTTGAATACTCATTCTAGTGGGTTGGGGTTCTCCTAGGCCTAACTTTTTAAATATTTTATATGGTAATAAATTAATGCTATCACCTAAGTGAGCTAATGCATTACAGAAATTAAAAGTGCCAATTAAACATGGAATAAAGAAACTCCCTAGATCATTTTGTTTGCGTGGTAAATTCGATTTATCCTGTAATATGGCTGAACATTCTTCATTTAGCACTACTGTGAACAATTCTTCCAACCGCTTTTTGCTTACAAACATACTTTTGAAAATTTTGGCATATTTTGGGCATGTGAATTAAAGCTTCACTGAGTGAAATGTTTATGTACAACTGTTTGAATATCTCAAGGAATTTGTCAAATTGGGCATCTTTTTAGGCTTTGTGTATACGGGTAGGATAAAGAATTTGAGGCTGAAAAGTGAAATTCCTAATGGGATTTTCGGAAGAAGCATAAGGTGCAGCCTGCGCCGGTTCTCTTCCTCCAGCCAGCGCCGGTTGCATGCTGGATTCTTGGTTCTCGGGTGTACAGGACGGCTGGCGTCGGTTCACTTACTCCAGCCGGCACCAGTTGCAATCTGCAATGTCTGGCAACTCCTTTCCACTCCGTAATGTGACAACAGTTGTTTCCTCTTTGTCTATTGGTGTTAGTTCTTGAGACTTCAACACCAGGTCAGTCAAAAACTAGATTTGTCTTTCCATATTGCAGATCATCTCGTCAAACTTCTCAAAGATGGAATCTATTTCTTGGAAGCGTTTTATGACATGGACAGCAAATTTTTCAATCACTGTCTCTAGCTCTGCTGATTCTAGTGCTTTTAGTATTATCTCGAAAGAGTAATGGGGGTACTGCCCCTCATTAAGCCTCTTCTGATTCTAATTCGCCATTCCTAAACATAGAAGATAGTTAGATAATGAAATTCGCAATTCAAACAAAATTAAAAGAACAAATCAGTTAGTTAAATATAGTCAAAGTTAGTAAATTAGATTACAAAGATACATAAGATATAAAAGATGGCATCTTTTTATAAGAAGAACAATTGTATAAATTTGCATATTTACGTATTTACGTATTTACATATTTACATGGTTAAATCAACAAAATTCAAACTTTCAGGATATTGTTCCCCGACAACGGCGCCAAAAACTTGATGTGTATGAATTTGGGTATAAAAAATTATATAAAAATAAGCACATTCCCAATCAAGTTTA
>JANUWF010000191.1:0-27951 GCA_026120185.1 Voacanga thouarsii
TTGAGGGTTTCTACCTCCATTAACTTATAAAATATAGAGAGGTTAATTTACGCAATACTAAAATAAAGATTAAATGAACTCCCCATACAACCTATCATAAAAAATATATAGTTATTAATCTACCTCAATAAATAAGATTCTTGGTCTCTCTGCGTTCAACTACTTCAACCTAATTTGTGTATTATCCTATCACTATGCACAAGCATGCAAGAGAGTTAGGAGAGGAAGATCAAATAACCTACTCTTGATTATAGGTAGACAATATAGCTCAAAATTATGTTGGTAAGATGATTTTGGTTACATATTTGTAAGGAATAACTAAAAATCTTATTCATTTACTTTCATATTCTAATATTTGATATCAATACAATTATGTAATTTCTTACAAGAAGGGCTAAACTTTGTCAAACAATGCTGTTTCAATCCAGTTATCCTTGAAGGTGATGTACAATTGCAAATGAAAATTATCACTCGGCTTCATTCAAAGGAAACAGATCTCCCCCTTGCTGAACATTTAGTTTAGTCCACTGGACGAGAATTTTGGTATAGTCTTATCTGATATATTCTTTTTTATAACTGCACCAAGAGCTGTTGGATGATGCATTTGTTAGCTCAACATGCTTTTGGGATAGAACCCTCAAAAACTTTGATTGGGAAACCAGCCCAGTTCATAATTTCAAACTGAAACTATTGATTTAAGTTAATGGAAATCTGTTTTCCCAGCAAAAAAAGGCTGCGAAGCACAAAATTGATACACTATGCAGAACATAATCAACATACACAAGTTATATCAAAACATGACACATCTAAGTCTAGGCTACCACAAAGATCATGCGAGATTATTCCGTGCTTCAAGTTGTTGTTTTAAGGTCATAATTAGGAAAAGTTCTTTTTAGAATGTCTTTACAAAACTAGTTGACTCAATTAGAGAAGGTGATTTATGAGAAAATATTTATTTGATAGAATTTCTATCACTAGGCTGGTAATTGGAGATAGGGATGGTCAAATGAAGAAGAGTAGTTGATCCTTAAGGTCCCATGCTATCACCATTTAGTTTGTAGGAATATGCATACATACATATATATAACAGAAGGGTAAAAGTGAACAGTTTTATTATAATTAAAGAATAGAAATTGAATGTTTTAATGTTTGAAGGTAAAACCATATTCCTAAATAATTTAAGGGCCCTACTATATATGCAGCATTTACGCATGATAGGGGGGTCTTTCATTTCATGTCTCATTTACCCATCGTTGTCAATCATTAGCATGGCAATCCTCCCTTCGTTTATAAGTTTGATATGTAGAAAATGGGATCATGCAGCCCGTGCCTGAGACACTTAACCTTAGTGGTGAATCGTACCAAACATTTTAGATCATGGTATTTGAAGCAAACTGCACTTAGCAGGGGAGTTGGAAAGGTAGGAACAATTACGACTTTGGAGCAATAGGCTGATAATTTCAAAGCAAGAAGCTACAAAATTTTAATTTATATATTCTATAAAATTCGTTTTTTTTTTCAACGAGAAAGAAGCAATTACAATGGATGTATCGTAAAAGTAAACACCTCCCACCCCATTAATTTCCTATCACTGTCATCCCCATTCATTAAGAGAATACAGCCCAGTATGAGAAAACATTGGTTGTGAATCATGCAAAATGCGAGTGATTGTCTAATTTGTCCTCGAATAGAACTTGTAATGCAAAGTTAACTAACTTTTTCTTTGCATAATTTTCAAATCTTGTTTTCTCCTTTCTTGGAAATCATTAGGAGATGAACCGGGAAGTCAAAGACCCCTTTAATCGTAATAATTTTTCCCGCTGTATATAAGCTCAGAATTCAGCAGGAATCATACAAATGAGCAATGGAGGAGGACTTCCACACGTGTGGTCCGACGAAAACGACTTCCCAATGAATGGAACAAAAAAGTGCTATAGGACTGAATCCTTCAACTATGCCATTGATCATTTCACAGCTTCAACCTTAACAGTTGTACTTTGAAACGTTACGGTAACGTTTCAAAGTACAACTGTTCCGATATATATATATATATATCGACAAAAGGTCAAAAGTTGAAGAAGGGTCGGCCCAAAGCTCTCTATCTTACGATTTGTGTTCACAGAGAAGCTAGCAAGAACAGAGTTAATTAAGGGGGGAAGATGGCGTCAACTTTCAAAAATTTTTAAATTTTCTTTTGGAAAAATCTTTTCAAATTTTATTTTTACTTAAAATATTTTTAAAATTATAACATTTTTTTTAACATGTATTTTTATATAATCTGTTTTTAAGTTTTTAATTCCATTTCTAATCGTGAAGATAAATAAAAAAAGAAAAAAAAGTAAAGAAGGAAAAAAGCGTCTTGACATCCATTATGAAAAGTCGGCAGCATCTGTTAACGAAGAATTTCTTCGTTTGCTTGCAATTCAATAATTTCTTTCCTGAGCTTTTGGCATGACCGAAGAGAGAAGACCAATCCAAGGATTAGATGCCGTCAAGAAATCAATTTTTTCAGCTATGCGTAATTGGCCTCCAAGAAATTTTAAGGCTTGAAAAGCATGGTCATGTACGATATATTTTTTCCATCACATATTTGAGTATATGGCAGTTCGTATAAAGATTCATGATTTCAATGTTGTCTCCAGAAGCTGAAGTCATTGAAATGATGTCACACGATTTGTAGCCCTTTCGTTTAGTCTGGGAAGAATAGGTCGCTTTCCATTGGCCCTTGTTCGTGAATTATTAGGGAGGAGTGGGATCATCGAGTGGCAAGTAGTGTTGAACGACTGGAAACATGGGATTGAAAGGAGACAATGATAGATATGAAAAGATTCATTAAATGTTGAATCATATAATTTTTAAAAAAAATTTAAAGATAAATTTTAAAATTTTAAAAAATAATAATATGGCCTTCTAGACTACTTGTACAAAGATTCATGATTTCAGTGTTGTTATCGGAAGCTGAAGTCATTGAAATGACGTCATACCTTTAGTCTAGGCTGGGAACTATAGGTCATTTTCCATTGGCTCCTGTTCGTGAATTATTAGAGAGGAATGGGATCATCTAGTGGCAAAAGTAGTGTCCCGGCAGTAGGAACGACTAGAAACATGGGATTGGAATGAGCCAGTAGATATGAAAAGATATATTAAATAATAATATTATAATTTTAAAAAAATAGTGAAGAAAAATAAAATTTAAAAAATTATTTTTAAAAATTTTAAGATAAGTTCATTATTTTTAAAAATTTTGGAGGAATAGGTGGCCCTCTGGTTCTTTCTCTGTTCGGTAGCTAAAGATTTACTTAAATTAGTTTGAAAACTGGGGCTGCAGAAACAACTCCCTCGCCCTGGGGTTATCTGATATTCCCTCTGCATGAATTTAATTATTCATGTTTTTATTCAAATTCAAATTCAGATTGAATATTTTATCTAATATTGCCTCTGTATATACAGCAAGACTTGTATGTAGATGATTTATATCGATATTTCTTATTTAGGGATTTATTAAGTTAACGGGTGAAAATCGTTGTGTGAACAATTAAATAATCTTTTTTTATGATTTAGATCCTGTAATTTTTTATTCAACGAAGGACAAGAAATAAAGTTTGATGTTAAGATAGATCATGGTCTAGTAAAAATGATGTTAACAATTCAACTACTCCCACATCCTTCCTTCCTTGCTCTGATTCTTGAGAATAGGAGTCTTGATTGGGATATATATATATATATATCCGTCTAAACTACTTGTACAAAGATTTCTTGATTTAGTATTGTCACCAGAAGCTGAAGTTGTTGAGATTCATGATGCCACGTGATTTGAAGTCCTTCTGTCTAGGCTGGGAAGGAATGGTTTCTTAGAGAAAGGAAGAGAAATAATCGCAAGTACTGTTTAATTTGTTGTTAAAGATTTACTTAAATTAGTGGTAAACGTTAGGTTGAAAAAACGACAGTTTCCAAATCATAGTTAAATTTAATGTAATAATAAGATTTGACTCTATCAATTGCGCTTATGAAGAGATGAAATCAGAAATTTGAAGTTATAAGGGAAAGAAAAATTAAAATATATATTAGAGAATAATATTATAAATTTTGAAAAAAAATATATTTTTAAAAAATTTATTCCATCATTGCGCTTACGTATTGATGTTTTATATTAACAATACTTATTTATGAATTTATTAAATATACAAAACAGTACATGTATATATGGAATATACATATATACATGTATATCCCATCACTCTTTATGTAACAAGGGACAAGAGAAAATTTTTAAAGTAGCTACAAGTCATTGTCTCTAGTAAGAAATTTTATTAACAATTTAACTACTCATATCCTTGCTTCCATTCCATACTCTAAATTTTGAGAATTAGACTCTTGTTTGGAATATTTATAATACGCATCCAACATTTCTACCTAATTCCCTTCTGCTACAGAAAGTTTAGTGTTGGAAACTAAAAATGGGGGGGAAATGGAAAATTTGTTTGCCAAGACCATCTTTACTGCCAAATGTGTCGAGAAAAATAGTCGGATTTAAGGTTTGCATAATTTATTAATTTTAAACTGTATAATAAATTTATGTATAGAAATCACAAAAATATATAGCAAACTTACATTATAATGATATGTATAAGTTGATGTAAAATTTAAAATGGACCCACAACCAAAAATCTTGGCCATGAAATTTTTGCAGAATTTGGCCCAAAATCTGCATTTTGCTTTCAAATTTGACATCTTTTAAACAGATGGATCTAGTAGGAAGAGAGATTTTTTATTTCATTTTAGAAAATTATTATGAAGGGTTAATATTCTAATCTCTCAAATTACATATTTATAAAATAAATGTTGGCCCAAGCCCTCTCATACCACTACAAACCTAAAAAAAAATTTCCTTTCAGATTGTACTTCTAAAATTTTAGATCGGAACATAAAATTGAATCCATTATAATAATTTAAGACAACTAATAACTATTATATACTAAAATGATATTATTCTATTAAAAGTTTATTGACCAACAGATACTCCACACTCCTCAAAATCTACGAAGATGTTGAGCGCAAGAAGGGTGCTCGCGGTTTCGGATGGTTCGGGAATTTAGAAATCTCTAATACCATCCTAAAATTTTAATTCTTTCATATTTTTAGTACTAGTCCCGAGCCGTAATTTCGGGATCGGACGGATATTTTTAATTTCGAAAGAGAACGAAATGGATATATGAATCTTCGAGTTCTATTAGAATAAAGATGGTTTCGATTCGGTTTTCGGATATTTTTGAACATTTTTCACCAAAAAAAAAAAAAAATGTTGTTGTCCACAAATTTAAAAAATACATGTTAATAATTCTCAAATTTTAATCTAAAACAAAATTTTAAAATAAAATTAAAACAACTTCTATGACACTTTATATAATAATCTATATAATCTAGTTATATAATCCATATATATTATATAATATATATATACATGCAGTATATATATATATATATATACATATATATAATATATTATGTAATTTATTATATACTAATTTATATAATCTACCTATATAATCTATATATACATACTATATATACAATATAATATAATATATATATATATATATAATAAACTATATGATCTATTATAACTATATATATAATTAGAATCACTCTTATTATTCTTTTTAAATATATATATTTATATATATATATATATCTACATGACTATTTATATTTAATTCTAATTTTAATTCTTTAGTTTGGTACAATTTGAAACAATTTTCGGTACAAATGTTATATTAAAAAATTCATAACATTTTGGTTCGACAAAAGTCAAAAACCAATGATTTTTTTTATTTTAATTTTTTTAGATCCGATTATTCCCAGTACCGTGAACAACTCTAGAACACAAAGTTGAACTTTCCACTGGCGCGCTGCTTCCCTAAATCTGGCTGAGATTGGCAAGGACACAAGAAGTTTCACTGTTATTAAGTGCTTGTTAAAAGTCTCCCTTAATTTCTTGGTCTATATAAGTCACATTCTCAACTTGGGAAAATAAGTAGCTGCCTAGTGATTCTCTTTCCATATCCAGCATGGAACACACTGATAAGTCTTCTCAACTCTTTCTCTCTGCTTCATCAAATGCTTCGCCTTCTCCAAAAACCAACCCAAGTCCTTGTGCTGCATGCAAAGCCCTCCGCCGAAGATGCGTGCAAAAATGTGTGTTAGCACCCTTTTTTCCTCCAGATAATCCTCTCAAGTTCGCCATTGCCCACAGGGTATTTGGAGCTTCCAGCATCATCAAATTGTTGCAGGTAAATTGCATTCACCTTCAGCTTTCAATATGTTCTTCTGTTCACTTTCTTCTACTTTCTTGAGAAGAATTGGATACTTTTTCACGGATTCACTATCTTTCATGGACCTTACTGTTATCCTTATTAACCTCTAACTAAAATTAGCTAGCACAATTATTCAAAAATAGAACATGCCCAATCTTCTGGCATACTAAGTGATTTATGTCCAGTTTGAACATGTTCATCAGAAGACAGTAAAGAGTGGTGTATTAAATTCTGAAGTTTGTGATTTCATGTTTAATTTCCCATTCTCAGGCTATATATTACTGTATAACGTAACATTGATGCTTAGGAAATTCCAGAGCATCTAAGAGCAGATGCAGTGGACAGCGTCGTGTATGAAGCAAATGCAAGGATCAGGGATCCCGTTTATGGATGCACCGGAATAATATTCCATCTTCAGAGCCAAGTTATCGAGCTCGAAGAAGAACTGGCCAAAGTACGGGCGGCGAAATTAGTTTTAAACATGCAAAAGCAGAACTCGTTCATGGGATCCTCTTTTTCAACGGAAATGACACAAAATCCTGCAGATAACAACTCACAACAGCAGTTGCCATGGAATTACACAAATGGAAGTTTCTGTGAGGAAGATGGAGGCATATCAATGGCACTTAATTATGAACCACTTCGGATTTGATTAAGTTTGTCACATTTCAAGTGCCGCAGAGAGATGTTTGTCAACAGGGTTGGATATGTTAATAAGAGCTTAATGGAAAAAGAAACCGATCTATTGTTTCCCAATGCTCTTTGTGTTTGAAATTTTCTTTTTGTCCTGCAACTTTGAAGGGGAATGTTTTGTGAATCTTGAAGCCTGTAAGGAGAACTATAAGTAAATCTATTCAATCTTGTAATTTATAGTTTATAAAACATCCACACATGCTTGTATTAAATACTAATTAGTTCATCTTCAAATATATTTATTAAAAAAACTAATTCGTCTACAATTATATGTTATTTTGTGAAATTAAAAATATATTTATTATTTTCTATTTTCAGTTATATCTTTATCATTTATTGCTCTACCAAATTATAACATTAATTGGAATCCATATTTTTATTTAAATAATTATTTTAAATAAAAATATAACAAATATGATGCTATTACATGAATTTTATGATAGTAATTTGTTAAAGTAATATGTTAAAATAAAACTATTTAAAAATACTTTATATTATTATTATTATTATTATTATTATTATTATTATTATTATTATTATTATTATTATTATTATTATTATTATTATTATTATTATTATTATTATTATTATTATTATAAAAGTTCCTTCTATTTTTTACCATTGCATAAATAATATTTTATCTTTATTATTTACTTATCAATGCACTTATAAAAAAACTCATAATATGGTAAAAATGCTAAATTATGTATTTAATTATATACATATATATATATATATATATATAATTCATCTTTAAAAAAATCTACAGTGAAATTGTTACCAACATAATATTAAAATAAAATTATGGATAATTAAAGAAACACATTTTTATCAAATAAATATATTCTCATTTGTTATTATATAAATCTATAGATGATTTATTTTTCATACACTTTTTCATTGCTTATATATAGAAAACATTTGTTTAAATGATTTTTTTTTTCTAAAGGATAGAAAAAATTAATATTTTTTCTATTAAAAAGCAATAATAAGAGACGTCATTATAAAATTTTAAAGGAGAGAAAATGTTTCTGGTATACCAAAAAATTTCAAGAGATGTCAATGAAAATAATTTTAGAATAAATTAATAGCTTTACCATTTAGTCTAAAGTTGAAGGGAGTAAAAAATAGGTATTCAAATGCTGAGGTACTAAAGGGTAGATATATTATTGTACAAGATATTAAAATGTAGTTTATACTTAAAAAAAGATAGAAGAAATCAAGTATCTTTTTGATGGGTGAATTATTAAAAGAGTTGTCCATGATTTTCTAATAAATTGTGGCATGTTTCGACTTATATCTACTACACTTCTAGAAATAGTACAAAATTGAACAAAAAAGGAAAACCTTTTTGTTTGATAACTTAATTAAATATTTAAATTTAATTAATTAAATACTTATTTAATTATATATTTAATAATAGAGACTATTAAGCTCTTATTTACTTCAATACATTTGATACAAAATTCTTGTTACCATTTAATTGTTTAAGAATATGTTTAAATTGAAAGATTTGGCAGGAAAGAGAAGGATATGAATTTACAAAAGTATATGTTTGGAAAGGAGGCCAACTTAATCCCGACGTCATTGCAAGAACTAAGTGTGAAATTAACGTTGTATAAATGCAACTTGGAAACTATCTCCTTTGCAGACGTATATTAGAGGAACGGAAGAAAATGATACTCTCTCCATTCACTTTTATCTATCTATTTTAATCGATTCAGAAGTTTTAAGAAAAATAAGATTTTTTGATTAATTAATTAGCATTTGTTATTTTACTCTCAAAGAATCTCTCTTTATTAAGGAGTAATCAAATTCCAAAAATTTATATGTTGTAAACATATTTAATTTACTTCCATTTCTCACTATAAGTGCACAATACTCATTATATTAAAGAGAAAAATTTGTGAAAAAATAGTAATTAGTATCGTCTTGGTTTGCTAATGAGACAGATAAATTAGGACAAAAATTTTAATTAAAATTGATAGAAAAAAGGGGTGGAGGGAGTATTACAGAAGAAATGGAGTACATAAGAAGGGCGGTAGTAAAGAAGACAGATTAAAGAGTTTGAACCTATTTATTAACTAGTTTTGTTGCTCGTGCGTTGCACGGGTTTTAATTTGTTTAATGTTTGTGTATATTCAATTATGAGTTTGTTTTATATGAATTTATGATTATTTTTTTTTTTTTGGAGATTTTTTGGAGACGTGGTGAAGTGTGTAAGGTTCAAAAAATATATATGAAGTATGTAAAAGACAATATAATCGTTTAGATATGGTATAATATGTTTGATATCATTTTTAAAGGGTACAATGAATTGACGTGGATTATATTTTTTTAAAAAAAACAACAATAGGGGGTGAAAAAGGGGAAAAAGTTGCAAAATTTTGACTAACTTGTACTCCAATTAGCTTTAGTAGGTTGACTTGAGGAATCCCAAGTCCATTTATATAAAGAGGCCACTTAAATGGGTTGTTATCTACTTTGATGAAAATTTAATTTTTGCAATGTGGAATTGGATGAGTCTATGTAATTTCAATGTGTATATATAATTAGCTCTTAAACCAAAGTAATCAAATGTAATTTCAATGTGTATACATAATTAGACTCTTTAATCGAAGCAAACGATTTCACTCGACATTTTAATGTTAGAAAGTACTTCCTTCATCCCCTTTTGTCTATCAATTTTAATCGATTCACAAGATTTTAAAAAAATAAGATTTTTTGATTAATTAATTAACATTTCCTATTTTACCATCAAAGAATCTCTCTCTTTATTAAGGAATAATTAAATTTTAAAGTTTTATGTGTTGTAAATATATTTAATTTATTTTTATTTTTCACTACAAGTGCACAATACTTATTGTCTTAAAGAGGGGTATTTATTGAAAAATAGCAATTAATATCGTCTTGATTTGTTAATGGGATAGATAAATTGAGACAAAAATCTTAGTTAAAATGGATTGATAAAAAGGAAGTATTAAATTATAAGTACATTTAGCAATGGCATCCACAGCCAATGGACTTCACCATTTTACCGTGTCCTTTGCTGGTGCATTCTTGATGTTTCGGAATTCTAAGCATCCTAAAATTGCTTTAGGATATATGACTGGTTTGAATACTTGAATCTACTGACATGGGGGCTTTTCTTAATAATTGTAAGGGGAAAATTTTAATAAAGGCAATAAAAATGGAAATCCGTAACCGAGAATTCAAAAGAATATACACAAATTTGTATAGTGAACCAAAGCTTCCTCAATAACTCATCAAATTTCAAAAACCACATCAATTCACAATTGCTTATAAACAATCTTTTATTACTAACTTAAAAAACATTTCTAGGTAATACACCCAAAGCATAAACCTTTATAACTAAATCTGTTGCTCAAACCAATAGCACTTAACATCAAATTCATACCTAATCATCTCACCTAAGAGGAAACCTAAAAAACAAAATCTAAGTACTTCTCTGGTCCAGCCGTTCTGCCATAACTACAAGCTAAACCTCAATGCTAATGTATCATACAAACATTAGCCAATTAACCTAATAGAGCTGAGGTATTAAATAATAAAGACTTTACTCCTTAGTTTTACTTCTTATAGATTTATTTATATATCCTAATTCACAATGCTTCTATGAATTTAGCCCGTTTTCCAACATAAATTTTTCTCTCATATACCCAAAAAAAAATACCACTATAAAAACTCTTCATTTTTTGACCAATTTAAATTATTGAATGCAACAATCGCCTTGTTATAAACATGTTGACTTTGAACCAAATGCTGCAGGTCTGTATTTTAATGGTCAATAATAAAAGAAGGACAAGCAAGTATTTGGCAATATAAGTCACTTCTTCTGAGGTATCTTAAGTGAAACTCGTAATTTTTCTATGCATGAAGCAATATATTTTCCACAAATATACATATACATATGTGTGTGTGTTGGGGTGGGGGGGGGGGATGGGGGTTGTGGGGAAGACAAATTTTATGACCAGATAACGTCAGCCAGAACAGCTGCGGAAATAAAACATAGCCAATAGTTTTTTGCAAGTGCAAATTGAAATTTAACCTAAAATGCTTCTAAAAGACGTTTTGTTTAACCTGGTCAAGTTGAGGTTTGAGAAAGAGAGAGCTTTTTGCAAAGAATAATTAGTAGTATTATATATATATATATATATATATGTATGTATACGTGCTAATTGTTTTGTTGGCAACGTACAAAGCTATCTGGATTCTTAACATTTATTGCTTATTCATTTCCCTGGTGCTCCTATTTTGTTTCAGTTTGGATAAGTTCCGGAGGAAAATCTCCCTGATCAAGTACATTTCGTCTAATCAGTTATCTACTCGTGTAACTGTTTCCGGCGCAGGGATTTCGGTCACGACTAAGCCAGCTTGTGTCATCAGACAGGTGCGGCTCAGAGATGATGGCTTCTTGATGCTGCGATATTCCCATGGAAATTAAAGAGACTAGATTGTCATTTTGGCATTGCATGTTAAAGATCTCTGCCTTTGCCTTGGCCACTTCTGCTTGGAGATCACTGATTTGCTTCTGAAGTAGGCAAATGGCCCCTGTACAGCCATAAACCGGATCTTGAATTCTGGCATGCGCTTCATAAACCATGCTGTTTACTGCATCAGCTCTTTGATCCTCAGGAAGCTCCTGAAATCAGCACACAGAATTAGTGTCTATGCATTATTTCTCGTGAAATGTATGTAAGTGACAAAGACTAACGGTAAACAGGAGATCCCGAGAAATATTAGGTAACTTATCATGTTCCCACTCTCACTGTAGAATGGAACATATGGTCACGACCTTTGAAATCTTATTTCTAATTGGGACTTTTTTCTGGTTAGGCTGGAGTAGGAAAACTTTGAGTCTGGTGCATTCGGTTTCAAGATTCATGCATTAACATTACAGATACCTAAATTTAACGACCTTCTATTCTGGAATCCTGGGAGCCAAATCGAATGTGGTAAACGTCTTTTCTTCGGCCTTTTTTTTTTTTTTTTTTTTTTGAGGATTCTCCACTGAATTGATGAGCAGATCACCTATCACATCTTTATACTTTTGCCCTTTGATTTTCCACGCTTATATCCCTGAAAATCTAATGCAAGTCCTATTCAAGTAGCCATCTGAATTATTCAAGGCCCGAAAACTGATAAAATCGTCTCCCTCTTCCAGAACAAAGTCAATGGGTTAATTCACACTCATAGTACGTTGCCGTCCAACGTTGAAGGAGGGAAATTCATGTTTGAGTCCAAGATTGATCGACCCGTGTCTAAAAACCTTGTCTAATTGGTGCATTAAGAAGTGAGTTCAGTTGTAAATAATGCATTAAGATGTTCAAATATGATACAGATTATAAGCTGTTTACATTTCTTGAAAAAATGTATGAGTCATAGATGTACTCCTGATTTCTGGAGTTTCACGTTCCAAAATAAAATGACATTCCTGGGCTGACAAATCAAGCAGAAGCATGTGTGTGTGTGTGTATCAGACCCTCCATGGGCTGATAAGGAAACATAAAATAAAGATTAAGGAAGAGTATAATTTAGTACTTGCATTACAAAACCAACACAAAACAAAAGTAGTTATTTAGATCCAATGATCCAAAGGATGGGCGGGAATGGAGTAAAAGTTTTCAGAAAACCTGGAAATCACGTGAATGAGGGGCATACCTGCAACATCTTGATAATGTTGCTAGCTCCAAATACTTTATGGGCAATGGCGAACTTTAACGGTTCAGTTCGTGGAAAATAGGGAGCCAACACACATTTCTCTGCGCATCTTCGACGAAGCATTTTGCATGCAGCGCAAGGACCATGAATGACCGAAGCAGGAGAAGAAGAAACATTTTGGGGAAGTGTAGCAGGCAGTGATGAACAGGAAGACGGAGGAGAGATGCCGGACGAATAATGAGAACCAGCCATTAATGCACTAGTGCTCGCTGTGGCGGCCACGGGGGTCGTTGGTTTTGGCCAGATTAACCGTTTATTGCTTACTTCAAATCCTTTGATGGCGTTCTGGTAGTGAAATGGCTCGTGGGCTGATTTTCTTGTATGCGCAGAAAATATTTATAGAGAGAATGGGCGAAACTATTGCCTATGAATTATGATGTCATTAAAAACCCACGAAACTCCTATATATTTCATCATTTATTTAGAGAAAAAAAAATGTTGAGATGAAGTTGTTTTCTAAGGTTGCAGTTTTCTTCATTGTTGACTTGTGTCACATTCCACAGGCTATGTTCAATGTTTTTATAGCAGCAGCAGAATGGACACTAAAATACGTAATTGATTTACTGGATTCTTCTCATCGAAAAACCGATTTGAGAAATTGTTTCAAGATTTTAATTATATAAAATAATATTGTGTACTATATTTTCCTAAAAAATAAAGAAAATGTTATCCACTGTAACAGTGACTTGCATAAGTTTGATAGTAGGTGATAATGAGTAATTTGAGAAAAGAGAAAAGTGTCAGTAAAAAAGTAAAAAAAGTGGTAATTTTTATAGATTTTTTTTTTCGATATAATTTTCGCATGTTCGAATGATAACCTAACAAATTTAATTATTTTTATTAATAAATAATAATTTTAAATTCATTATATAATAGTTATAATTTTAAACAAAATTTTTTATTTTAGAATTAAAACGTACAATTTTTACCATTAGTTATTATTCAATTACGAAAAAGTTAATATCAATAAGTACCTATTCGATAATTGCCGTTGTCCATCCGTTATATTGCAACAAATTAAACTATTATTGCAAAGCAATACAACTCAACACCCTGTAATGATGTCTAATGTCTTTGTTGTAATAATATAATAGTTTTTTTTTTTCTAACTAAACCATCAAAAGGTGACTCACTTTTTATTCATAAAAAGAAAAGAAATAAATAGAAAGATGATTGTGAACTAAGTGTAATTAAAATTTCACACGAAATTCTTTTATCTTTTGCTTAGTGAACATTCTATATTTAGAAGGCGGTTGTTTTTTCCTTCCTACTCGTGGACTAAGGATAAAATTTTCTTCATATTGATCTCCAGAAAAATCCACAAAATCAGCATATAACTCCGAAATTAGAGATTCAATAATAATGTTCTTCTTCGTTTCTCCTTTCGTATTTGACTATGACATCTGCGAATTTCACTTTCAAAATTAGGCCATAATAATTTTAATAATATAATAATTTAATTAATTAAAAACTTATATTTACGATATGACAGATAGTTGGTTTCAATTCAAATAGCGTATATATCCTACAAGTTTTGAAATTATGCAGTAACCGAATTTGCCTAACTGTGAGGACAACCTGTTTCCAATTTGTGCAATTCACATGTTGGGAGAAATTCATGGCACACAGGTTCCATTGGTGTTGTGACATGTAAAAATGCACCAAATATATGCATCAGAACTTGGAGTTGGAACTTTGACTATGATTCTTAACCATCAATACTTTGCATGATGGATAGGCCAAAGTTCAACTAGGAAGGCTCTTTGAACCCATAGTCTTAAAGCACGTTTGTTGATTATTTGACCAAAAAGAAGAGGAGGACATGCGCTCTAGCTTTCTTTTTCTTTTTCTTTTTTTCCCTCTAATAAAGGAATTTTACATTAATATCAACGAACAAAGACTTAAGACACTTAAGTCTAATAACAAGTATCCACAAATTGAATAATTATCTCGTCCACTTGTTAATTAATTGTACAATCATCTCATTAAAAAAGTGCGCTCAAGCTCATTATATTTCCTAATGAGAATAATTAATTCTTTCTCTATGGTTTTCTCAAGCCATTTCATAGAGTCGAATTAATATTGTTTCGATCCATGTATACCGCATGTATTAAAATATTTTACTTCATATAATAAAAATTATACGATAAAATTCTTCAATATTTTATGGTTCACGAGAATTTACAGTTCATACAAGAATATCCTAAACATAAATGTCAAAAAGTACCACGCACAACAGTAAGTTTATAAGCAAAAATCGTATACCAAAAGAAAACACACACAATTATCGACTTTTCCTTTTTACAGGGTAAAAAACAGCATATAAATGTCAACATGATTACATGAACAGCAATATATAAAGGATAACTCACACAACAAGACAGCAAAACAGCAGGGATGGAACCAGAAACTGGGAGTTGAGGGTGCAAATTATAATAAGTGAATAATATTACAATTTTTGGGAAAAAAATTGTAGGTGAAATATAAAATTTTTAAAGAATATTTTATTTTTATTTTTTTAGCTAAATTACAATTTTTTAAAAATTTTTGGAGGTTCCTGAAAAACAGTACTTGTCAATTTTTACTGGAAAAAAGAAAACTACAACCATAAACAAAAACAACCGGCTGAATATTAGAAATTGATAATTGGTGCACATGGCAATGAATGAACCAAGTGGGGGGAAACAATCTCTGGATTTGAACTTCTTATTTTTAATTAAATTTAAATAAAAATATGAATATTTACATTTGGAAAAATAGCATATTAGAATAGGCATATAAACACAACTATACATATATGTATAACTGAAAAGATAATAATATCTATTGACTCTCTATAAAAAAATTATACTCCTTTTGTTTAAAATTAAATATGAATATTCTCTAAATTATCATAATTAAACTCCATTATTTAAGTTATACAAATTTTATTAACTCGTGAATTTTATCAATAACTAATCAACAATTTCTCAATAATTTTTATACTAAATCAAAATAATGCATTTAAACCATTACACGACAAATATGAATTAATCTACCCTTTGTGGTCATTCACCAGTGTCCCCACCCCAACCCCAGTCATCGGAGATTACAACATATGACTTTCCCGGCAGATTTCTATTTTCCAAAAACACCTCACCCAATTGTCTAATCATTTCTTGAGAACAACGGTCAATCTTTAATAATTGAAAAATATTTATATTATATATAATTTTTATTATATATAATATAATTATTTAAAATATTCCATATACCGCCTAAAAATTTTCCGTCCATTGAAACAAGGCAAGCAGCCTATACGCAAACAAGAAAAAACAGAAGGAAAGGTTGCTTAAAATCAAGGTGTCAAGTGTCAACTGTCAAGGTAGTCAAAGGAGACCACATGAGGAAGCCAACGATGCATATTCAGTTTGGTTACAGCCAGTGCATCCATGTGTGCTATCATGCTTTCGGTCTGATTGAGACTTTTTGCCTTCTTTCTATACTTTACATCAAAGGGCCAATCCAATAACAGGTTGATGCTGTGACTAGGTTTCTGGTAACATGAATGATGTGGCAGAGACTCAGAATAGGGGTGGTGTTTGGGTGCTCAAAATTTTCAAAAACTAATTCTTTCATTTTAACAAAGAAATTACTTTTTTTTTTTTTTACTCAATAAAGATAGGTGAAAAGGAGAGAAAATTATCACCCTTTAAGCCGTCAAAAACTCTCATTCTTTTTTTTTTTGGGTCCTTATAGTTTTCAATTTTTTTAGTTGTTTAAATTATCTTTTTGGTTAATCAAGTTTGAATTTCAGTATATAATACTCATTTAATTAGATGCCCTAAAAATATAATGTTAATTCTCTTTTCCGTTACAGTTAAAACTTTGTTTGATAAAATTAAAATTTTAAAAATTTAAATTTAAATATTTAAGTACTAAATTTTAAAATTAAAGTTTGAATATTAAATTCAGAAATATGAAACTTAAATTAATTATAATTTATTTTTACACTATTATTTACTATAATTTAGATCAAATATAAAAATATTAATAATTAAATAACAATTTAATATATTTAGGTTTTAAATTTAAGTAACTTTAATTTCACTTAAAATTTATTAAAAAATCAGTATATCTTAATCAATTCAGTAACAATAAAAATTGGTTATTAAATGTATGTAATTAATTAATTACTCAATATAATTTGTTATCAAATATATTTAATAAAATAAGTATTTAATTAAATAATTTAAAATACTTAATTGAGTTGATTAAATTGCTATGAACGGGCCCTTCGATTAAGACTTCATTAAATTGCTAACAACAAAACATTAGTTGGCTAATCACCATTGATAGCAGCAGTGAAAGAGAAATTAGAATTTTCAAGGTTTAAAATAACAACAAAAAGGACGGTTTTATTGGCTTTGGAAGAGGAAAACCGTTTTGTTCTCTTCTCTCGGAGTCAAACTGCTCGTGCATGTTTTCGGGAGGACCGTGTGCTTATGTTATGAGAAGCTTCAACATTAATTAAGGTCACTAATTACCTTCCACAAAATGATTCAAACACGAAAATTAGTTTTCTTCTATGATTGAGACAATTATGGTAGTAGTGTACAATGGGGTAATTATTTCCACGTTCTGACACACGAGTTTGAATTAATACGATAATAGTGTTTAAAGTATATATTTACGTGGATCGTTTTTAACCTTTTAAACTTTTAATTCTTTGTATTAATTGCCTTGACAAATCATTACTTGATAACAATTATAATTCAAATTAAATATTCTAAACAATTAAAGAAATTTGTATAATTATGTGTCTATTCAGATATTTGAAATTACACATGTTACGATCATGATTGAAGCAAGAACTCATTTACAATTCAAAATAAGTTTCGTATAATTTAAAATTTACAATCAAATACCTAATGTGTTGAATCCATTTGATTGTCTATTACAATTTACCTAGTCTTTCATTTTTCTTGGAATATGAACTCCAGGCGGGCCGGTCCTCGGGCCAGGAATATTAGGGGTAACAACAAAAAATATAGGTTGAAGCAAAGTGAAAAAAGGTTGACTAGATGTATGGGCAACATCTAGTCAACCTTTTTTCACTTTGCTTCAACCTATATTTTTTGTTGTTACCCCTAATATTCCCGGCCCCGAGGACCAGCCCGCCTAGAGGGTGGGCCGATCTCGGAGAGGGGCGGGCAGGTTCGGGCCGGTCCCTGGGCCAGAGGCCTTGGGATCGGGACCTTGGCCCGTGTGGCCCGCGGGCTGGCCCGTGGCTTATTCCTTTTTTTTTTCCTACTTAACATAATTTTTTAAAATTATAAAAAAGCCACCTTGAAGTGGTGGGGGGTTTGGCTTGGACCCCTACCTGTTTTATTAATTAATAAAATAAAGATTACATAAGAGGGGGACTTGATGCCTAAACCTCTTAAAAATATTACAATGATTAAAATTTAAAAATATAATAAATATCCTAAAAATAAAATTAAATACATAATATTACTTATCCTAAATTCCTAATTACAAAAATACTAAACTAACTACTTGGTTCACCCCATTCATCATCTGAGTCATCATCAATAATCCACGAATTAGCCGTCCTATCTTCGGCTGCAAACCAACTACTACAACACATTAACATCTCCAAAGTTTGAGGAGCCAATCGAGATCTTCTTTCATCGATTGTTCGAGCGTTCTCACTGGAGACGCTTTCCGATGGCACTGTAGAGACTGGTGGTGTCAAAAGATCACGTGCTATTTTAAATAAAATGGGATATTGACTTACATGAGCCTTTCACCAACCACAAATATCAAAATACTGATCTTCATTTTCTTCCAAGGGCTGCATCTCGTAACAATCTTCCAAAATATGAAAACTTTCTTGAAGAATTGAAAAAGTATAACACAAAAATAAACTCTATTCTAATACTCTTTGTAGAGAAAATTAATAAATTTGAGAATTATGAGAAAAAGATGAATGGAAATAAGAGAGAATTGGAGAGAATTGGAGAGTGTTGATGAGTTTTGGGTTGAATTGGGGGGTATTTATAGAGTTTTGAGGGTTAGGGATCAAATTGCAAAAAAAAAATAATAATAATTCAACCGTTTTAGAGGCTAAATTGCAAAAAAAAAAAAAAATAAAGGACCAAATTAAAAAAAAGCAAAGAGAGCCGTTGGGTAACGGCTCTCTTAGGCGGGCCGGCCCGTGGCGGGCCAGGGATTTTACCCCCTGGCCCGGACCGGCCCGGTGCATAGTGCTTGGTCTGCCGAGCGGGCCGACCCGGCCTAGTTGCCATTGCTATATACGCCCTCCAAAATTTTCAAAAATTAATTGTTTTTTGAAAAATTTTAAATAAATTCTACATTTGACCATGAAATTTTTAAAATTTTTGTAATATTGTTCTTTACATTTTTCTTCTTTTCCAAATTCAAGATCCTGATCCCGTCCGAAATAAATGCATGAAGCCTGCTCTGAAATAGAGAATTGTGGTGATAGCTCATTTCAAAACAATGGACAGTGCAAGTTATTTTAATGGCAAAAATTAGTCAAGAGGTCTTAATTAAGATGTTATCCCATTGTAAGGTAAATATGAAATTCTAAAGGCACCATATCATAAAAAAAATCAAATGATTATTGTTTAGAACTTTTGCAACTGTAGATTCCTATTTGGAATGGAATCAGAAACTTAGGTTAGGAGCTAAGTTAAATAAAAGAACATGTTAAAGCATAATGTTATACTTAAAACAAAAAGGGGTGAAAAATAAATTTAAAATGCACTTTTCTAAAGAAATTTAATTATTTTAAAGAAAACATAGTATTTCAGCACACCCTGTAGACAAAGAATTTTGGGATAAAATATATTTTCAAGATTAAAAGAAAATTACATATTTTAATCTTGATTAATTAAAATTAATTCATGAATAAATATAATTATTCTTGAATTAATATAATTGGGCCATCATTAAAAACTCATTAAATCCAATGGATTATAAAATTGGACTATTGAAATTGGGCTATTGTTAATGGTCTAGTTTACATTAAATCTAATATATTATGGATTAAATGGAATTGGATTAGGCCCTAAAGTTAGACTTTTGAAAATCTCATAACCTAAATATAATGTGGATTAAATGAGATTAGGCTAAAATATAAATTAAACCCAGGTCATCTTAAACCCAAGTCCATTAGAGTTTGTTGGGAGACTCCTTCAAAATCCCACATCGACTATTTATGCTAAAATCAAGGAATTTTTTACCTATAAATAGGGTCTTCCCTCAATGGTTCAAAACACTTGCAGATCCTCAAACTTTAACAAACAAGAGGCATCTCAAATTTCAATAAGCTCAAACATTCAAGCTTCATCAAATTCAAGGTTCAGAATCATCATCAAATCAAAGGTTCAAAATCTTCCTCAAATTTCAAGGTTCAAAATCTTCATCAAATTTCAAGGCGTTTATCTTGCTCTTCATCAAACAAGTCTTGAAGGCTTGGCAATCAAGTGTTCGTCATCAAATCTGGTTCAATCCGAGATCAAACTCTTTAGCCCTCGAATCAATGTTTTTTTTTTTCAAAAAGAGAAGAATCGGATGACTTATCCTACAATTTAGGACTTCTTCGGAGATTTGTAATCACTTTTCATATTTACTAAATATTTTGTAAGTTTCGATATTTTTCTTGTCTTATTTGCAAACTTGAAATTTGTCCTCTATAAATTTCTGGCACACCTAGTGGGACCATCTCTGCCTCCCATCTCTTATCTTCAAATTAATCCCAAGTTCAAGTACAAGCACAAATCAACTTAATGGCCCCAAAGGACAGTAAAACTACATATGCTCGTTCAAAGGCTGCTAATATCATGGAGGCTGCTACAACTGTTGGTAAGGCTCCACAAGCTTCAATCCAAGGCATGCTGACAAGAAGTAAGACTCAAGCTTTTTCACAAAGCGAGGCTCAAAACTTCAGCATTGTCTTATCGCCTTCAACTACAAAGTTGAAGCAAGATGCTGCTTCTACAATGCGTAAGATGTTACCTTCATTGGAGAAGATCAACATCTCCAAACAAGCTAACCAAAGTTCAAGTACTGGCTCTGCGCCACAATCTCCCCATAGGGACCTCAAATACAAAGCTTCATTTAATGAAGATTCTACTGCTTCTTCTATAACACCGGTTATGATGATGGGCACACAAAATCTGGAAAAGCAACTCGTGCACCTCACAAAATTGGTGGAAGGACTCGCCAAACGCTCCCAAGAGCAAGATCTTACCATTGCGCACATCATCAATCGCTTTGAGAAGACTGGCGAAACAAGTCAAACTCCTCTAAAGAAATTTGAAGTGCACAAAAAAGTGGAAACTTCCAAAAAATTACAGGATATTCAGATATCCTCCGAATGTATGATTCCTGTGGAACAGCTCAAAGACTTCATCATGGATACGATTAAGGACAAGTATGAAGGAGCTAGCAAATTCACCTTCACATATGCAGAGCTTTATTCGCAAAGAATTGATGATATAAGAATGCCAGTTGGATATCAGCCACCAAAGTTTCAACAATTTAATGGCAAAGGAATCCTAAGTAGCACGTAGCTCACTTCATCGAGACGTGCAATAATGCTGGAACTTATGGGGATCTACTAGTAAAGCAATTTGTACGATCCGTCAAAGGAAATGCATTTGACTAGTACATCGATCTGGCACCTAGTTCCATCAACAGTTGGGAGCAACTTGAATAAGAGTTTCTCAACAGATTCTATAGCACTCATAGAATCGTCAGCATGGTAGAGCTCACCAACTCTCATCAATGGAAAGATGAACCAGTGGTGAACTATATCGACAGATGGAGGAATTTGAACATCAATTGTAGAGATCGTCTAAATGAATCATCTGCAATTGAGATGTGCATTCAAGGTATGCACTGAGAACTCTAGTATATCCTTAAAGGGATCATGCTAAAGACTTTTGAAGAATTGGTAACCCGTACTCATGATATGGAATTAAGCATCGTCGCACATGAGGGTAAGGCACCTGTTCAAGACCCCAACAAAGGCAAAGAAAAATAAGATTTTAGAAAAGAAAGCAAATCTTTTTCTAAAACTGAAGCAAAGGAGTCCATGGCCACAGTCATGACTCCAATAAAGATTTCTTCAAAAATAACTCAGAAGGTGACCACGATGGTGGATTCTCCGCAAGAAAGAAAAAAAGCAACCTTAGAAGAAAGACGGTCTAAGGAGTATCATTTCCTCGACTCCGATGTTTCTTCAATATTTGACGAATTATTAGCTGCTAAAGCTATAGAATTTCCAGAAGTAAAGCATCCGAATGAAGTTGGATGAATAAATGATCCCAACTACTACAAATACCATCGGCTGATTGGTCATCCAATTGAGAAATGTTTTGTATTTAAGGACAAGATCATGCAGTTGGTCTGTGAAGGACATGTAGTCCTTGAAGAAGACAAAGCATCTGCAAATTTGACAACTGTTGTCATCCCTCTCGTTGAACCTGTTATTTTAGAGGTTAAGTTTAGAAGTTTTAATCCTGTTAAGATTGAAGTTGACAGAGAAGTCCTTCCTACCAAAGGATATCAATAAGAAGTTGAAGAACCTCCTGTCCATAGCGAATATGAAGGCTAGATGCTTGTGACAAGAAGAAAGAAATGCACCAAAGCCTCAAGAGGTGGAGCTTCACTGGTAAGAAGCAGATTTACAAAGAAAAATATGAGAAAGGTCAAAAGTAAGAAGACCAAATCTGCATCAACAGTAGATGATTCTTTCTGGAAGAAATCTCCGACACCTCTCACACTAAAAGATTTCATACCAAGAGAATTTGTTGAAAAGTTCAACATTGTTTCATGCTATACCATACATGATGAGTGTATGAATGAAGGAGACATGGAGAGAATTGAAGCTTCAGCAGACCTTAGTAGCTATATGGCTGAGATCACATTTACTGACGATGATTTGCTGCTTGGCTCAACGCCTCACAACAGACCATTATTTATAGTTGGCTACGTGCAAGAACAAAGGGTAAATATGATAGTATTAGACGGAGGATCGGCAGTAAACATCTTACCTCTGCGAGTATTAAGAAAGTTGGGCATTTCTATGGATGAGTTGTCCCAAAGTCGCCTTATGATACAAGACTTCAATCAAGGGGGGCAACAAGCTGCATAAATGTTTCAAATTCTGTAAAAATGGCGTGGTGAAGAAAATAGATGCTGATGATAAACCATTCACTGAAGTTGAGGTGTATATTGCTGATACTAAGTACTATATTAAAAAGGATGGTGAATCAACTAAGATCGATTTATCAAGAGGAAAGGAAGATAAAAAGGTTACTTTCTCCAAAGATGTTAAAGCTACAGTATGTGCAGAAAGCTCTACCAAGTAACATGCATGTAATAAGCCACTAGGGGGGCTCACTTTACCTCTTACAAAGGTTGATCATGTTAAGTCATCAAATACTCCTATAAAATGATTTGTTTAGCCAAAGAAAGAAGCAAAAGTAGAGTATGGTGAATTACCGACCTCACGTACAGAGAAAGGATTTGACCCAAATACTTATAAACTCCTAGTAAAGGCTAGATATAATTCACAAAATCAATATTTGTTAGGAAAGCTTCCTGCTGATATTAACAAGGAAAAGGGTCAAAGCTCGAGATATATCCAAAGCATGCTAACAGGAAAAGTGGTGATGGCCTGGGTTACAAATAAGTATCTCCCATTTGACTCAAGATTAAAGGGGCCAACGTACAATATATTACTGTAGCAGATGAAGTGACGTCAAAATTGCGATCTGTTTTTGGTGGGACAGGAGATACAAATTCACATCCATCTGTCTTCCCTAGGTTAGGCCCAAAGAAAAGAAAAAATCTGTTTTCAAGAGGCTTAGAGTCACAGCCACTTCAAAGGCAAAACATTCTAGCAAAGTCTCTCCTAAGGCAAGAATGGTGGTAAATTGCAATGGAATCCTAAAAATAATAATACAAGTGACACCTGATGTGCCTTGTGATGATGAAAGTATAGCCTCTTGTAATCACATCACCATCTATAATGAAGAGTGTACCGAGGAAAAAGATGCTGAGCATATTCTAGCAGAACTTGAAGAATGCGTAAAAGCACAGTTAATGAACTCAAAGAAGTAAAATTAGGTACTATTGAAGATCCTCGTCCAGTTTACATAAATGTGCTCTTATCGCCTGAAGAAGAAAAGACCTATGTCGACCTACTGAAGGAATTCAGAGACGTCTTTGCTTAGATATAAAAAAAAATGCTGGGCTTAGACATCAAAATTGTTGTCCACCACTTAGCTGTAAAGGATTAGGCAACACCAGTAAAGCAAGCCCAACGGCGTTTTCGACCTGAGCTGGTTCCATTAATTGAAGTAGAAGTGAACAAGTTGATCGAAGCCATATTTATTCGAGAGGTCAAGCATCTAACTTGGGTTGTGAATATTATCCCTATAAGGAAGAAAAATGGACAAATTCGAATTTGTGTGGATTTTAGGAATCTAAATGATACCTGCCCAAAAGATGATTTTCCACTATCTATTCCTGAACTGATGGTAGATGCAACCACTGGCCATGAAATTCTATATTTCATGGATAGATCCTCTGGGTATAACCAAATTAAAATAGTACCAGAACATGAGGAGCTTACTGCCTTTCGTACTCCAAAAGGAATCTATTACTACACAATGATGCCTTTCAGTTTGAAGAATGTTGGAGCCACATATCAAAGAGCAATGCAAAAGATATTTGATGACATGCTACACAAGATCGTGGAATGCTATTTGGATGATTTGGTGGTCTAGTCACGTAAACAAGCTGATCATATTCAAGATTTGAAAAAGACTTTCGAGCGACTCCGAAAATATCAATTGAAGATGAATCCTCTTAAATGTACTTTTGGTGTCACCTCTGGAAAATTCCTGAGTTTCATCGTTCGTCATCAAGGTATCGAAATAGACCAATCAAAGATCAATGTGATTATGAGGATGCCTGAGCTGAGAAATATCCATGAATTAAAGAGTTTACAAGGAAAGTTGGCCTACCTCCGAAGGTTCATCTCAAATTTTACCGCACGCTATCAACCGTTCAGTCGTCTAATGAAGAAGGGTATACCATTTGAGAGGGATGAAACGTGTCACAATGCTTTCAAATGCATCAAATCTTACTTGATGAAGCCTTCTGTGCTTACTGCACCTATTCCAGATAAGCCATTGATTTTATACATTAATGCACAAGAACGCTCAGTGAGGGCATTGCTTGCTCAAGAAAATGACAATAGCAAAGAAAATGCCCTCTATTATTTAAGTCAGATGATGACACCAAATGAGTTAAATTATTCACCAATTAAGAAGCTTTGCCTAGCTTTGATATTTGCAATTCAAAAATTGAAGCACTATTTTCAAGCGCATACTGTACGCCTTATTTCTAAGGCTAATCCTATAAAGTATATTATGACAAAACCTGTGATATCTGATCATTTAGTAGGTGGGACCTTCAACTTTAACAATTCAATATTATCTTCCTCCAACAAAAAGCTGTCAAAGGGCAAGTGCTAGCGGATTTCTTGGCTGATCATTCTATCCCTGCTGAGTAGGAACTAAATGATGAGTTGCTTGATGAAGATGTTCTTATCATTGAGATTCTCCCACCATGGAGGATGTACTTTGACGGTGCAACACATCGCGAAGGTGCTGGAACTGATATAGTATTCATTACCCCTGAGGGAGATATATTACCATACACTTTCACATTGACTAAAAGATGCTCAAATTATGTGGTTGAATACCAAGCCCTTATACTTGGATTAGAGTTGGCTGTTGATATGAAGCGACTACATCTTGAAGTATATGGAGATTCTCAATTGATTGTTAATTAATTACTTGGTGAGTATGATATTAAGAAGCCTGAGTTGATCCCGTATCATAATTATGCGAGACAACTTATGGGATATTTGGGTGATGTGAAAATCAAGCATGTATTAAGAAATAAAAATAAGCAAACTGACACGTTGGCAAAATTGACTTCTACTTATGTCTACATGATTAAGAAATTCAAATTCCTATATGTCAAACATGGGTTATACCGCCTATTTTTGAAGATGAAGACAATGAAGGGCATGGAATTCATTTTGTTTTTGTCTATGAAATTAATGAAGAAAATTGGAGACAACCTTTTGTAGATTATCTCAAAAATGGAAAGCTTCCGAATGATCCATGAAGATGTAATGATATTTGCCGGCGTACCGCCCGTTTCTTTTGCTATAGGGATACGCTCTTTCGACATTCATTCGAAGGTGTCTTCTTGAGATGTTTAGGTCAAGAAGATGCTGTGTAGGCAATAGAAGAAGCTCATTCTGGCATATGTGAAGCCCATCAATCTAGTCCAAAGCTTCATTTCCATATCAAGATGATGGGATATTATTGGCCTACTATAGTGAAAGACTGCCTAGATTATTGTTAGAAGATGTCAAGCATGTCAATTCAATGCCAACTATCTGCATCAACCTCCTGAGCCATTGCACCCGACAGTTGCTTCATGGCCATTTGATGCATAGAGATTGGATATTGTTAGACCGCTACCAAAGTCTTCTGCTGGGCATCTTTATATCTTAGCTACAATAGATTACTTCTCTAAATGGGCAGAAGTTGTAGTGAAAAAAAAAGAAGTAAAAAAGAAAAATGTCATTGAGTTTATATATGTAAACATTATCTATTGATATGGCATTCATCGATACATTATTACAAATAACAGCAAGCCATGCTGCAATAGTTTGATGGACAAGTTGTGCGAGAAATTTAAATTCAAGCAGTATAAATCTTTTATGTACTATACCCAGGCCAATGGACTCGTCGAAGCTTTCAATAAGACTTTGTACAATTTGTTGCAAAAAGTGGTGACTAAATCAAAAAGGGATTGGCATCTTCGTATTGGAGAAGTACTTTGGGCATATAGGACCACTTACCGTACTTCAACCCAAGTTACTCCATATGCGTTGGTATATGGTGTGGAAGCTGTTCTTCCACTAGAGTAACAAATTCTTTCCTTGAGGATTGCCATTCAAAAAGACCTTACCAAAGAAGATAATGTTCATCTCAAACTTGAAGAGTTAGAGCACTTAATGAAAAGAGGTTAGAGGCACAACAAAGGTTAGAATGCTATCAAGCTCGTGTCTCTAAAGCCTTTAACAAGAAAGTGCATCTTCGTTCCTTTCAAGTTAGGGATTTAGTGCTTGCTGTGAAAGGACCAATCATCGTTAGATACAAACCAAAGAAGTTAACATCAAAGTGGGATGGCCCATATGTTGTTCAAGAAGTCTACTCAAATGGATCTTACAAGATAGTCGGCTGAAGATGGGTTGAGAGTTGGCTGATCAACGGCAAATATTTGAAGCGATACTATGAATAAACGAAGGCGCCTCGACCACACGAGCTTAAAGCGCAAGTTGCTCCTCATTGCCACGAGCTTAAAGTGCAAGTTACTCCTACGAACACCGCATGACGTTGGTAATAATGCCTGCATAGTTAACGTAAGGTAACCACCAATAGTGTAGTGCGTGGTTAAACTCGCTGAAACACTCCATCAAGACCAAGTTGGTAAATAAATGGATATTCCTGGCTGCATGAGTTTAAAGCGTGTAAAGGTAACCACCAATAGTGTAGTACGTGGTTAAACTGCTTGAAACACTCTATCAAATCCAAGTTGGTAAATAAATGGATACTTCTAACCCACACGAGTCAAAACTATAAATGGCCCCCCCCAAAAAAACCATATCTATCCATTTTGGATTGCATTTGACTTAATTCTTAAATTATTCTTAAGATACGTAGGCAGCTTAGAAGAAATTTCTAAGTTCAATCACTTCCTTTCACCATTCTCCATTTTTCTCATTTATTGCAATCAAGTGATGATTTATTGTGAAATCGACGTTTCCAATAAGTAAAAAACACATATGTGCGAGAAAAGGTTGAGACAATATAAAAGAAATATATTATTGATGCTAGCAAGGAAGTAACCCTATTTTACAAGAAAGAAAAAAAAATACAAGCTGCTTAATGAAAATATGAGGTGCTACGCGACATCGAGTAAAAAATTTGAAATTTTCCAAATCTTGTTGCATTGCCACCAAATGTTCTCTTATATTCTTCAAGTTGGTTTCATCGTCTTCGTTGCTTTAGGGGCATTTTGAAGTAAAGCAAGC
>JANUWF010000192.1:0-49610 GCA_026120185.1 Voacanga thouarsii
AAGAAGAAGAAGAGAGATTTCTACTGAAAATGGGGTTAATAAGAAGAAAAGTAGCAAGTATTGTTCGATGCACTATCTTGAAACTATCTCGAAGGTAGAAGATAAAAGAAGAGAAGGAAAAGCAAAAGAAGAAGAAGAAGAAAAAGAAATTAATATGGCCAATGAGTGAGTGAAGAGAAATCTATTCACTTGAGGCTATGAATTCCCAAGAAAAATATGGTGAGAATGTCCCTAGTTTGCTACTTGGACTGCAGTAGTTTGGAAATTGTAGAACTGAAGTTGATTATTATTCCGAACTTGTATGAACCACAATGTTTGAATTCTTGACTTAAAGAATGGGGTAAAACACGTTTAATGAATATAAACTTGTTAAACTCAACTTCAATGGCCATGGTGATATCTATCTTAATACATAAGTTTACATAAAATTGGCTTAGTTAAATAGGTGTTGGATTGAATTCTTTAACTGGAAGAAGGACACTATCTTTACTATAATGGCCATGTTCACTATAATCTTGTTGCTCATAGCTATTTGCTTGGCGTGTTTAGTTTCGTTTTCTTGAGGACAAGCAAAGCTTAAGTGTGAGGGAATGCGATGAGGCCTAAATTTACTTATATTTTCCTAGTTATTTTAGGTCATCTTTTGAAGTTTTCATACAATAACTAGCTAATTCTCTTCCTATTTGATCTTTTGCTTGTGGAAAGGTTGTTTTGAGTTTTTATATAGAAATTGATGAAATTTGAGCAAATGTGAAGCATTCCAGCATAGACCAGGCACCTACTCAAGGGAAGTTGCCCGGCGCTGACCCAATACCAGAAGGAATTCGAGAAACAGAGGAAAAATAGAGCAAAACAAAGGAAAAATTAGAGGAACCAGGGATTTCTAGAGTTGAACCGGTGCCGGTCCAGTCATAGTGAACGGGCGCCGGGTTAGGTATTTTAAGGTTGTTTGAGACAACTGGAGGATGCTAAGAATTCTTTTAGGTATCTGACTTATACTTGGCCTAAAATTCTTTTGGAGTGATTTTGGCAACCTGAAACGCTATAAATACCAGAGAATAAAAATCTCTAAACTAGTTTTTACCTTTAGGACTTGCCAACCGATAGGAAACTCCTAGAGATATACTAAGATTTAGGAGGATCAACAAGATTCTTGGAGAAGGAAAAGAGATTAACCAAGAAAGTTTCAAAGAAGAAGAAAAAGGGTTGCTTGTCTATGAGTGGTTTCTTTTTCTCTTATTTCTAATTTATTGGCAATTTAGGTTTTAATTATTTTAATTGTATTTAGAGGTTGTTTTTGGATTCATGATATTTAATTTATTTATTCTTTGATCAATTAATTGTTGTTCTTGGTATTTGATTACTTTTTTTTTTTTTTGTTATTTTTATGAATTGATAAAGTTGAATTTCCTTTCTAATGGACTTGGGAAACGAAGTTAGCAGTTGATTTGAATCTAATTGATTCTATAATTGTTATCTTAACTAGATTGGGAAAGAAGGTTAAGAATTGAACTTAAGTAATCAAAGATTAGTTGATTTTCCTTAGAGTATAGGGTCATTGGCTAATTTTATATTTATATAGCCTAGAGTATAGGGATATCGTTTATGAGGAATAATTTTCATGCATCTTTTAGTTTGAGTCAGAAATCTATTAAATTGGCTAGGAGATAGTGATTTCATAGATTTAGAAAGAAGTGGAGTCTTTTTTTTTTTTTCATGATACTAAGATGATAATTAATTGTGATAATTGCTAGTCAATCACTATCATGTATTCAAGAATTTCTATCTATTTATATGTCTTTTGTCCTTATTTTCACTCATTGATTATCCTTGTCACTTTTCTTTGCAATTTGATTTTCTCTAGTATATTAGATTAGTAGGTTATTTATTTTTATTTTTTTTATTTTATTGGCTAAATAATAAAGATTTCAGTAAAGTAAGGTAGGAGCCTAAGTTCATGTAGATTCGATATTTGTTATTCCCTATACTATGTGATGGGTATACTTGCCCATATGTGTAGCTTTAGTTGTTAGCATTTTTATTAAAACTTGATTATTTGTGGCCCCTTGTTGTTAATTTTTCCAACACTAAAAACACCTATAGTATTATCTTACACTGTTCTCTCATTTTCTTATCCCAATCCACATTTACTTAAATTCACAGTTGGGACTATTTAGAAGATCATAGAAAATAAACAAGCCAAAAATTCCCTGCTTATATTTCATCACAAGTTTCTCATCCATTCTCAAGAAATAAAAGTGTTAAATATTTACTAAACTCTAAACAAGGTTAAGCCAACTTCTCAAAACTCAGTCTATATCATATAAAATATACATGCTTATCTAGGAATATCCAAGTTAAAACAACTTCATATCAAATTTTCATGCCAAGGGAAAAAAAATAACAAGATCACCGGAGTCTAAGTATGTCAAAAATTAAATAATTTTGGCTCATTTTTACCCAACTTTAATGAGAGAAATAGCCAAGGAAATGAGAAGAAATTCAATAAATATTTTTGCAAGAAAGAAAGTCTAATTCTCTTCCCCATACCTAAACAAGATAATGTCCTCATTGGCCACAATTGAAACAATTAACATATCCAACTATGACTTAAAAAAATGGAGAAAGGAGAAAGGGAAAAGTAGTACTCCCAAGTGTGTGACACGTAATTCTGCAATATTGTTGAGGAGAAGGGATATTGCATTATTCTACGTGTTCTAAAAAGTTCCTTCCACAATCACAAAAAGAATTATAAACATGAGTGAATGGAGATCAAAATAAACTAAAAGCATAATATAAATGAAATAGATTGGAATATACTAATTATCCATGAAAACTATAAAAATACATACAAGAAATATTTCAACAAAATAAAATAAAATGACAAAGGTAGAGTTGTCAGAATACGCTAGTGGGAACTGCTTGTGCCAATACCCGAGTGGCAGTTTGGTGCTGGCGGCTGCTACTTCGTATCTTGGGTCTCCTACTTCTACTAAAACTATGAAGGTTGTAGTGGTTGTGGCACCTCAACTCCCTACCTCCTCCTCTCTCGGAGTCAAACACCCTTCTACTCTCTTATCATATAGAACCCACAGTTGATTAGCGTCCTATCAGAAACTGTATCTCTTGAGATGGTGGTGACTGGTACCTTTTTCTCAGTGGGTACTTGGAAACGTTGGAGGATACGAATGATCAAGAAAGATGAAAGCTTTAGAGACATAATAAGATGCTACCATTTCTGTCATATATATATAAGGACAATAAGGGCTAGAGGGATAGGCTTAGAGTGTAACATCTTGTGGAGAGCATAAATGTCTATCATTCTAGATTCATTAAGGCTACTGGCTCTAGAGGCTACATTAAATCCAAGGAGATAGATGAGAAGTCTATGCTGGGGAGGCATATTGGTAACTTGGATGATCATGGTCTACCTCGCTTGGGTATACTATAGCAAAAACTCCTGGAAAGAATGAGTAAATCTCCAGATGCTCTCAGAATCTACTCTCTTATTATATGTATCTATCTCCACCTAGGGGCTGTCATTTTCTACCCCAATAATCGTAGCCAGTAACTACCTAGTCAAGTTAATGGGTAACCTTGTAACTAAAGTATCAATACTTTCTAGCATGCCATGTCACTTCTTTGACATGTTGGTAAAGAATTCCTTCATTAACGTAAGGCAATAGGCACCATTCAAACCTAAGATAGGAGCCTATCTCATCTATCTAAAAGTATCCTCTAATCTCATGTCCTCTCAAATCTAAAGTTTAAAGTCTTTTCCATAATAATCTTCTCGTGGAGTCTTGTCAGATACCATTCCTGACAACATGCATCTACAAAATGTCCAGGAGATGGGAGTAAGGTTTGTAATAGCGGTAGGCTACTATGAAAAAAGAAGCTTCATTCCTATTCCTCTAAGGAGGAAGCATTGAAGATTTGAAAGGCATGGTAAAGAACAAAAGAAATAAGGGGATAAAAGAAATTGGTAGAAAAAGATACTGGGTACCCTATCAAATTAACGTATAACTCCCTACAGTATTTTAACACCAATAACAATTCTCCAAACATTCACAATCCAAACTACAAATCACCATAATATATCACCTAATTTCAAACCTAAATCCACGAAACCGCAGAGATTAGCAAAACTCAATCCAAAACACAAAGCAACTCCAAACCACAGCCACAACCAAAATCATAAAAACTGAAATTAAAATATGAAATAAAGATAAAAGAAATTAAGAACAACAAATATATCCAAGTTAGCTCAAGAGCCATATCAGAATCCATATAAAACACGAACACTAAATCTATGCCATGTCTAACTTCAGAAAACAAAACTACTTTCAATTCAACTAATAAATATGCAACTTACCATTCACTAGAACTAGCCTTATACCACAACATAGTGGAATCGGAAAATCTCACAACATCTCAGTTCATTGGATTTAATAGAAATATGGCATAACTTCATGTAGAAGAGTATATTCAACAAAGTAGCATTGAAAATTTAAATTCAAATTAATCCTAAAAAATCATAACATAACTACAATTCCTCCTGCAATTTACATTTATGCCCAACATCATACTGCCTCATCCTCCTTAATGTTATAAAATTTTAGAATACACCATCTCTAATAAAGTAAAATATGGTTCAAGGGCTACCAAAAATAGCAACAATAGAACAATTTCAGACCCGAAATAATATAAGGAGATCATTTCAAATTCACCAATAATAATAATAATAATAATAATAATAATAATAATAATAATAATAATAATAATAATAATAATAATAATAATAATAATAATAATAATAATAATAATAATAATAATAAAATAAGTAGTAAATCTCATTATTCAAAAAACCAAAAAAATTACCAACTAATAGTTAAATCTCAAAATAGTCTTCCCAAATCAGTTTAACATATGAACAATCCTAATAATCAAATTGGTGTCAGAATGTATTTGCACACTTGTAGAGTGAAATTCATCCTCCAAAATCAACTCTCTCAATCACAAATCAATTGAAAATTATCATCTTGAAAGCATTATAGTTCAATCTTCACAATGAAACTAGACTCTACAAATACCCCATTCAACATTGCAACATAATTTAAGAATTGTAGGCACAAAGATAGATATTAGCTCCTACCCCATAATATTCATATTTCCCAAAATTGATTAGCACTGCAATAGTTTCAAAATCCCAAAATTTAAACAAACACGTAAACCACAATTCAAAACAAATTGTAATTGAACAATATTTAAATGAAATACCGAATGTTATTATCATCAGAACACAGTGATTTCTAAAAAGAGTTGGCAAAAACTTCATATTGGGATTTGAATGAAAATGGCAGTCGCGACTCTATGTTTTATTAGAAATCCGGCACCAACAAGCGCCTGTTTAATAACATAACTTATGTTTGACACATAAAGAATTTGAACCAGTACGAATGAGATGATGTCGTTTTGTTCTACACCAAGATTAACCAGTGCCTCTTCAGCTTAATAACAGGTTTCGATTACTTCTAGTAGCTCAATGACTTAATATCACTAAATGAACTGGCTCTTTTTCATGTGGTTAAACAAGCATCTATAATCGTTAGTAACCTGTACAAAACTAAAAATCTTATTGTTCTTTTCTCTAATTTTCTACTTTTTTCTTTCTCTTTCTCGTACTTGAAATAAACCATCACAAATATCAACATATGTACATCACAATTCAAGCTAAATTAAGCTAACAAAATTAAAGAAAACATGTTCAAATTAAACAATCTAAGTTCCATACAACTAACACATCAAACTATAAGTTTATAATCTAAAACATATCAACACCAGGTAAAATATCAAACACATAAAATAAGGTACAAGTAAAGTGTCTATAGTGTAAAAGAGATAAAATGGGAAGGGTATCAATTCTTTCTGTGCTCATCACCTGAATTAGCCTTCATGTTTCAAAGAAGAGTTCCACTTTATCTATCACCCAAGAGATTTGAAATTTGTCTAATTTATCCTTCAAGGTTACGGATGGATGCCTCTTGATTGTGCATTGATGCCTCAACTTCTTAGAAGTTCAAGTCGGTCGATGATACCAACTTTTCTACCAAGTCTTCTAGTGATGGCTTTTGTGAACATTGAGGAAGTAGAGGGAGAGGTGCATGATAAGAGAGGGGCATTTGAGGTCTATCCATGGGACATGCTTGAACATCTTGAGGGAATGGTTGTTCTTGTCCTTAATTGCTCCACGAGGAGTTAGGATGATTGCGCCAACCAGGGTTTTAAGTGTTCCTATAAGGGTTGTTTTTTTATCCAACATTTACCACAAATTCAGCATGTTCCACCATCTGCCCACTATTTCAATCCATAAATTAACACTAATGGTTAGGTTGTTCACCTCCATAAAAATCATAGCTCATGACTTGGGCTTTGTGCTTAGTATTCATCTTCTCAATTTGCTTGCTAAGAGCTTCCAACTTTGCCTCTATTTTGCCACTGCATCAATGCTATGCATTCCTTGAGTATGTGCCATAGGCTTTGGATTACCCCACAAATAGCTATTCATTGCTAGGCTATCAATCAAATCTCTTAGCTTTTCAAAAGTCTTAGTTGATGTAGAACCACCATAGGAAGCATCCAAAATTTTCGTGGCAGTAAAGTTGAATCTATTATGAAAAATAAGCACTTGAACACCTATGTCCAATCCATGGTACAAGCATTTTCTGAACAATTCCTTCAATACTCCCAACAATCATACAATATCTCACCCTTCATCTTAACAAAAATAAATATATCATTTATGAGTTTGGCAGTGCGAGTTAGAGTAAAGTAATTTGTAAGAAATTTCTAGGCCATATCATCCCAAGTAGTAATTGAAGTAGGAAGCAAGGATTTAAGCCAAGATTTAGCACGGTCTCGAAGTGAGAATAGGAAGAGCCTCAATCTTATTACATCTTCTGATACTCCATTCAGCTTCAAAGCATCACAGATCTCAAGAAATCTTGTAATATGCGTATTAAGATCTTTATTAGATAGTCCATCAAACTGCACTGTCTACTACACCATTAAATAAACGAATGTTTTAGCTCAAAGTTATTGGCATTAATACCTGGTCTTATAATACTTGATTCAGTCCCTCGATATGAAGGTCTCGTATAATTGCCCATGTTTTTTCTTCTCTTTCCATCTCCAACCTGTTGCTCATCTCCATGAATCCCAATATTTCCTCCAATTAGATCTATACCTTCTAAGTTTTCCAGGAGCACAAATAATCTACCTCCTTCTTCAAAATTTTGAATTACTGCACTTTTTTTTTTTTGCCTCTCTTTCTCCTCAATCTTCTCAAGGTCCCTTCTATTTATGGGTTAGAAGTCCCCAATTGCTTACGTACTCTCTTATTCATATAAGATAAGATCCTCATTCAATCAAAACATAAAACCAATACTACTCCCAGTACTAAGACCATTTCTAAAGGATAGGATCAGTTCAAAACTCAATATATACTGAAAACAAAAGAATAGCTATAAACAATTTATTCAACAAATCAATGAATAGCATATAAAAGAATCAATGAATCAGTCAATGATATCTTTTAAATTTTGACTAAAAAGAATACCTACACAAAAATAACAAGAGAATTCTCAAATACAATTACACAAATCAATCCAAATCTAAAGTATTCTCGCAAATAATTATTTACATGTAAATTTTTTTCACAAGGAATACAAACAACTAGCTAAGAACGAGTTAGTCATATTTACAAGTATGTACAATTGCAAAACCAAATCAACAATACTCAAGTAATTCAAAATATTACCATTCAATCCTCGACAATAGTACCAAAAACTTATTGCATGCCTTTTGTGTATGCTAGTGCATAGGAAAAATTGACAATATTTTATACAATACATTTTGTATAGACATAACCAATTCCTAATCTAAATACCAAAAATACTCACCCAACGCACATATGGGCAAGTATACCTATCGTGTAGATACAGAGTTCTAGTTGGCAAGTATCGTATCCCTCAGGTAAGGTGGCAAATACTTCTACTACTCCCTTATTTCTTTGTTTAGTGAATTATCCTATTAGGAAAGTAACGAAAAGGAAAGGGGATCAACTAACCCAAGTACACCTAAGAATCCTCCAGAGGTCACCAAACATCCTTAGGAATAGAAGGATAAGTTAAGTAAATGAAAGGAATTCCACATTTTAAAGCTAAACCTCAATCAACTAAATTGATAATTGATACTCTATATTGGCACTAATTGGGTAATCTAAATCAAGATCCACTCTTTCTCGAGTTATGAATTTTTTATCCTCAACCTCATTAGTGGGTGTCTCTACTTCACTAACTCAGTTTGTGGGTCATTAAGACTAATTACCTACTATCCATTTAGGGGAAATGATGTCTTTATCTCTAGGCAACCCCATAACCCATCAGTCACCTAGTTCTATATTCTCAAACACTCTCTCTCTCTCATTAATCGAGGGCAAAGCCATATAGTAAATCAAATAATCGAGCCTTACAACCTTAACCCCATCTCTCAAAATTGTGAATGTCAAGATAAACTGGATGATCAACAACTCAGCACAAATCAAGTGATTTGAATGCCAAAATTAATTTCAATAAATCAAAGTAAAAGTCAAAATTTAACAAATATAAAGGTTCAACCTTTTAATTACAAAATAAATCATGAATGCCCGATAAAAACAAGGAAATAGATATAAAAGAAAATAAAATAGACGTTTAGATGGGTTGTTCGTTTATTCTTCTTGAATCTCCCTCTTAAAGATACCTTTTCCTCTTCAAAAATGACATGGATCCTTTCCTTGCATTCCTCCGTAGAGCTCTAGGGTTTAGAGGTTGCTCTTCCCCCTATTCGTTCATCATTGACAAGACAACATAAGGGACTATTTATAGCGGACATTGAAAACCCTCGAAATCTGCTCTATACCGACTAGCCTTGACATGAACAGTGACAGTTGTAATGGTAGACCAGTATTGGTTAAGCACTTTTCTTGAAGTTCTCAGATTCTCACTTAGAACCAGTACCTATCTAGCTTTTTAGTTGACCAAGTTGGTCTTGTTGTTCCAGCTCTGAACTATCTGGAAATAACCAGTGCCTCTTTAGCTGGTGAATTAGGCTTGTTGTCGTGAACTGATGCCTTTGTAGCTCCATAACCGGTGCATGTTATGTCCAGATTGTTGGGTATAAACTCTTTGTTCTAAACTAGTGCCTACTTAGCTTTGTACTTGGTGCCAATTTAATATTCTTTTGCCCTATTTTCACCTTGTTTTTTCAATCATCTTCTATTTATGTATTCTACATAAAATAAGGAAAAATAAGGGGAATGCATAGTGATTTGATCATAAATTTAGTATAACCCATCATGAATGACAAAGAAATATGGCAATAATGAGCACTCATCACTTAACATACAACTAAATGGGCTTTTGATTGATTGATGGAACTGTGCACTTTATCAAGGTTTAGTTTCTAGGTGGGAAATACTTTACCTTTAACCGGTAAGTAATTCTCTCATGCCAATAGTGTAAGTGTATTTGAAATAAATAGAACAGGACCATGTAATAGTAGTCTTTATAAAAGTACTATAATAAATAAATAGTGGACTATTACTACCATTGCATGGACAAGTACTCTATAGTTTGAGTATAAGTTAGCGGTATGGTGAAATTAGATGAATATGCTTGATATGTTATAGGTAATATTTCCTCCATGAGATTAATAGCATTGCATGTTGGGCGTATATCTTTAGTTAACCAAGACGGACTTGTACAACAAAGCTTTTATACTTTTCTTCATGAAAGGGGTCATCATTCCCATATAATAGTCTAAGGTAATCTGTGAAAATTCAAGGCCCTGAGAAATGATTAAGAGTATTGTTTTAAAAATCGCTCCTTTTGGATAAGTAGTTACATTCTTGAAAGTCATAGATTATGGAATAGAGGTCAAAGGATGATAAATATCTTTGAGAAAGGTGATAGTACCAATCAGTCCAATCTTAATGATACGTATTACATAGAGGAATATTCTCATCATTATACATGTAGGTCAAAGATAACCTTATTGCAGATATTATTATTAGGGTCAATATCTTCATATTCTAAATGCAAAATGCAGCTACTTAATCAATAGAGATATTTTGGTCATTTTAGTAATCATGGATAACACGTTTTTTGGTCTCCAATATAGCTTTAAAAGCCTAAATGGCTATTTTAGTCATGGCATAAATTATTTGAATTTTTCGAGGAATGAAAGAATTTATTTTACTTTAGAAAGTCCATTGGACTTGAATAACTAATTAAGTCCAAGATCAATTTATGGAATAGATTAATTAATTAATTCTACAATGTCTAACTTAATATATGGGTTTGAATAAATAAAAATGGGGGGGGGTTGGCCTAATAATTACATTGGATTATTATTATTATTATTATTTTTTTATTATTATTTTTTTTTTTGGTTTTAAGTAACTTAAAAGGATTAGAAAATAAATAAATAAAGTGAGTTAAGTATTTATTATTTTCAGTTTTTGTTGTGAAAATTTTGGTGCAGAAAATATTTACTCAAATTTCATAAATAACTAAATTTTAAATTTATAAAACGTCGACTCTTAAACTACAAACCAAATCCACAATTAAGCAATTGCACTCATCCTATAGGCAATCACAATTAATCACCGTCATTTGACTGTTTGGCCTATCACTTACATAGATCACAATTACAACATACTAGATTAACCATAAGGACATTAAGAAATAAGATTAGAAGACAAGACATTTATTTGGATCAAAGACGCTCAAGAAAATACCAAGTATTGAATATGCCAACAATCAATTTATTACCAAATAGTTCTATGAAGGATTTAATTATAAAATCCACTTTCTTTTAAGTTACGAAATTCCTATCTCCTAGCCAACTAATAGATATCTCCACCTCATTAGACTAACAAAAGATGCATTAAAATTAATCACAATAAACGAAATAAATATCCCTATGCCTATACAATATTAATCTCTTGAACTTGGAGGAAATAAATACCTCTATCTTTAGGTAATATTATTCTCATTTTGACTACCAAGTTCTTTTTCCCCAACCTCTCTTGAGTTTGGTGAATAAAAAATATGAAATTAATTTAATTGAAACTCACCCTAATCTCTCTCTCACATTAATTAAAAGAAACTAAAAAATAATTAATTCAACAATCAAATCAAGTAGTCAAACTCTATTCATGGAATAAATTAACTAAATAGAGAAACTTTAATACAAATCATAATGTTTAAAGATCACATCTCCAAAATACAAAAAACCAAGAAATACATCATTGCTAAATGAAAAATGCAGAAAAGATAAAAAAACTCATAGACAAAGTTTGATTCTTCTCTTCTCTGAAAATCCTTTCAAACAATGCTCCTTCCTCTTCTACTTGAAAACTACTTAGGATTACATCTCAACTTCTTCTAGTGAAGTTCTAAAACATAGAATTGTACCTCCTCTTCTATATCTCTCTAAGGCTTCTTCTTCCTTATTTGTAAGCCTTCCAAAGAGTGCTCAAAAACTCTTTTTTCACCTTAATTTCTAAACGAGCAATTGGCTCTACCTAATCACCATATGGCTCTGCTTAATTTGCAAAATTGAAATCACACTACCGGAGACCAGGTAGTGCCACCTAACCCATCCAAGAGGTTCTGCTCGACTTCTAGTTTGGTTGTGAAACTTCCCCAGTTATATTATGGTTTTTTTTTTTTTTGTATAGAAAGAATGCGACCTTGCTTGCGTGCATGCAAATGGCACTGCCTATTCTTTCTTTCTCCTAATTTTTGCATAGATTTTGCTAATTTTTCACCTTTTTTCTTTTCTCTTGTCCTTTCCAACAATTCTACACAAAGAATGGCAAAGTAGTAGGAATCAATAGCAATTTGAATATAAAATCAACATAAACACTCCATAAATGACTCCAAAAATAGATACTTTTGGCCCCTATTAATTTCCCCACACTTAAATCTATGATTGTCCTCAAGCAAACAAGACATCAACAATTTAAACTTATCAACCATTCATACCAAATTGAAGTCAACATAGCAAAGACATTACCTTCCCTTTCACTAAAAAAATTATCATCACACACATAGAGTTTAATCTATCCAAAAATCTAACTCACAAATTAGACTAAGCATACTCAAGACTAATGAAATAAAGTTACAGAAGGTTGTACTTACTAAATTCCACTCACCATTTCTTTAAGTCAGCAACAAAGTCAACATGATTCATAAAAGCCAAGACTTCATAGCACCATCAAGTTTTGAATGGTTCTAAACTACTCCAACCTAAGTAGGATTAATAGCCTCAAGTGTACATTTTATACTCCATCTCTTTGTATCTGCCTCCATTCATTTTTTCACTCTTTACATTATTATTATTTTTTTTGGTGCTTTTTTTTCTTTTCTTTTTTTTAGGATGCAATCAATTTTAGGCACTTGCATCTCCATTTTTTTCGTCTGGATTTTTTCACTCTTACCTTGTTTACTTATGATTTGGACTAGTTTAGAGATTACCACCATACAAGATATAGATACTAATCCTTACTTTTACTTCGTCATGTCAACTACACCAAGTCTTAAATAATAAATCATCAACCTTTTAAACAAGCATAAGTTCATCAGTTGACCCAAATGCCTATTTTAGATTTGTTCATAGACTTAGCTGAGGATACAACTAGCTTTTATGATGAAGATGAAATGATCCCAGTTCAATCCAAGAAAGGTAAATAGAGTCAAGTGAAATATATTTCAACATATCATATGGTTACTAGACAAAAAGCCAGGGGTTTTCATTTGTTTCATGATTTAAATTTCTCTTATATCCCTATAATTATTTGATTTATTTCAATAAAATATCACCACCCTTTTTGGTGTGGTTTTTAAAAAATATTTAAGCAAGCATGAACAAGAGTAACTCTAAGTCTCAAAACATTAGCATATCCAACCAAATACACAAGTTAAACAAAGGATTACTCAACCAAATAAGAGACATGACATAGTCAAAAGCATAAGAAACAATAACGACATTGTATCAACAAAAATTAGGTAAAAATAAAAAAAAAACCTAAAATATACCCATCCAATAATTTGTAACATTTTTTAAAATATACCTTTTCACATATAGTGCCATTTTGGACTCACTTTTTGGACACACATCCTTCCATTATGTGAATCCAAAACCACGAAAATCCCGATGAAGTAACTAGCCGTTACTAGTTGTTGGAACTTATAATTTCAGCTCTTATAAAAGCTTTAAAAACTCAATTTCAAGTAGATTGTTGTACTAACTCATTCAGAAATACTTTTTATTTCGGAATACAAAAATCTCCCTATTTCATTTGTGCTTCAAAGTGAGATCAAATTGCTCCAAAGGTAAAAATATACAAGTGCTTAGATTGTTTAAATCTACTCAATCTGTGAGCTCTTTCTGCATTATTTTTTAGGTTTGTTTTGTATCAAGGTTTGAGTAGTAAAATCCAGCTTGGGTGATCCTTGATTGTTGTAAATAAAGAGGTTAGATAAAACCAAGTGTGGTGATCCTCTTGTGTAAGATTAGTGTTGCCTACTACCATTGATTTGGGAAAAAGGTTTTAGTAGCTGTGTTGAAATCATTAAATGTGTGCTTAATGTAGTGGATGTAGATTAGTTGAAGATCGAACCATTATAAATCCTTGGGTCTATTCTTTTGCATTATATCTGAAATTTATCACTGCATTTTCATTGGTCATCAGATGAAAAAAAAAACTCTATCTTTTTATCTGCAATTATTGATCTTTTTTATGGCTTTTATGTTCTATAGTTAATCTACCATTGATATCTAACTGCCCATCTTTAGTGCAGATTTGACAAATCTCTGACTGCATTCTTAAAGCTATGAAATAAATCTACCTTTTTGAACACGTATACTATTCGGCCTTTTTCAAAAGACATCCAATGATTTTTTAAAATTGCAATTTTTTTTTTTTTTTGCCATAAACCTTATCCACCCTCCTCTAAGGTTTATCAATTGGTATCAGAGCTTTGGTCTACATTATCTTTGGTTTAACAACCTTGTTGGAAAGATCTAGATGGCAAGCACATCTTCTCTACCTTACATCAAAGGGTCTTCAACAAATAGACGACTTTTATTCAAAAGAAGCAACTACACCTTCTGTAAAAACAGAATGAAGATATATATGTGCTCATTAAATTTAGAGCTATGGAATCTAGTTGAAAAGGGACTATTCATCCCAATCAAAGCAGTAGCAGGTGAAATAGTGCCTAAAAAAAGTAAAGAATACAACAATGATGGTAATTCTAAAATGACTTTGAATTATCAGGCAATGAACTTTTTATATTGTGCTCTCGAAGCAAATGAAAACAACCAAGTGAGTGGTTGTGATTCTGCTCTTGATATGTGAAAATTACTTGAAGTCACCTATGATAGAAGTAATGAAGTAAAGGAATCAAAGTTAGGACATTTAGTCCATGATTATAAGTTGTTCATTACGAAGTCAAGTGAGAACATAATTGATATGTTCACCAGATTCACAAAATTATGAATGGACTGGAGGTATATGGGAAAATCTATTTCCTCAGTAAGCAAAACAGAAAGTTACTTGATGCTTTACCGAAAAGCTAGCAGCCAAAAACCTTGGCTATGAAGGAATACAAGAATTTAAATAGCTTACCAACTGAAGAGCTGATCAGATCTCTTTTGACCCATGAAATGAAACTCAAAAGATTTCAAGAGTATGATGATAACGACAGAGGCAAACAAGGAACAACTTTAAAAATTGAAAAAATAATCTGAAAGTGATTGTGACATTGATCGGGACAATGAAAAATTAGCTATGTGTATAAAAAATTCAAAAAACTATTCAGAAAAAGGCAACTTTAGTAAAAGGAAAAGTTTGTTAAAAAGAAAGGACAAACTTCAGCTCTTAAACCTCAGTGCTACGAATGCAAGAGTACAGAGCATTTTATTGCTGACTGCCCAATAGCTAAAGAAAGAGAAGCCAAGCACAACAAGAAAAAAAGAAAAGGACTGGTTGGGACTTAGGACTAATTGGATTCGAGATTGGTGAAAGCTATGAATCTGTTAGTAAAAAAGTAAATATTTGCTTTATGACCATGAAAGATGAGATAAATCCTACTTTTTCTAATTCCATATCTGAATTAAATGTCTCTGTTGGTGCAAAGCCTGATGATCCGAATGAGCTGATTTTTTACATGGTTCATGAACTCAAAAAGCTATCTAGAAGAAATAAGGAAATGAAAATAAAACTAATTCCTTGTTGGATGACAGTGCTAAGTTGTTAAATGAGAATAAAGCTTTACTTAATTCAATTATGTGCTCAAATGTTAAAAAGGATTGTATGTCATTTGAGAACAAATGTTTGTGTGACAAAGTACTTTCTCTTGAAATTATGTTCAGTGATTTTGATAACATGGAAAATAGAGTTAATGACCTCACTAATTGCATTGAGAAGATCATTAATGCAAAAACAATACGGAAAAACTACTTAGTGCATGACAGGTAGCTGAAAATAGAAATGGTCTCAGCTATAGCAAGAAAACAAAGTAGGAAAATATAGATCCTACTTTGTGAAAGTTATTTCTTCGTACATGACTCGTAATTGTTGCACATATTGTGAAAATTCTGGACACAAGGCATCTAGATGTCATGTTAGGAAGAAAGTGGAATTCGATACCAAAACAGTTTGAAAAATTAGAGGAACCATTACTAACTCCTGTGGACTTAATAAAATGTAGGTACCAAAAGTCATTCTTCAATCTCATGAATAGATAGATCAGCTGCAAAAATTGAGTTTCACAAAGTGGTTCTTGGATAATGAATGTTCAAGATAGATGACGGGAAATGCAGCACTAATGGATGACATTCAAGTTATAATTGATGGATTTGTCACATTTGGAGATAAGAAAAAGGGAAAAAATACTCAGTATAGGTAATGTTGGTAAGGGATCCTCCATCATTATCAAGTAAGTATTATTGATTGATGAATTGAAGTACAACTAGCTTAATATTAGTCATTTGTGTGACAATGTTTGTAAGGTTAATTTTGAAAAAGATTCATGCACTATCATTGATAATTCTAGTGATAAAATCATTTTTGTTGCCAACAGCATTAGTAATATTTATATATTATATCTTAATGATCCTATTGCTCATGATGTAAAGTGCCTCTCCATAAATGATGATGATGGCTACATTTGGCATAGAAAGTTAGACTATGTTTCTATTGATTTGCTAAATAGATTGTCCTCAAAATAGCTTATTCGAGGACTGTCCGAAATGATATTTTACAAAAACCAATTGTATGATGCTTGCCAATTGGGAAAACACACCGAGACATTTTTCAAACCTATGAAAATGATTTCAATCTCAAAACCTCTTGAGCTAATACATATAGATTTGTTTTAACTAATGAGGACTGCTAACCTAGGTGGTAAGAGGTAAGAGGTATACTTATATATTTGTAGATGATTTTTTGAGATTTACTTAGACCTTATCTCTTGCTCAAAAAATGAAACATTTTCTGAATTTTTAAAGTTACTCAAGTGTGTTCAAAATTCTCTTGGATGCAAATGTTTTGTTCTTAACACTAGAGACAATCTTGGCTAATTTGAAAGCATATCATATGAGGCTATATTTCTTGGATACTCTTCCAACAAAAAGACATATAGAGTGTACAATAAAAGAACTTTATGTGCAGTAGAATCCGTACATGTTAATTTTGATATATCAAACATATATTCCTCTAGAAAAGATAACGATGATATAGGTAGCTCAGAGAAAAATGGCATTGAACATCATCAAACTCCATCACTTGATAACTATGCCAAAGAAGAGGAACTAAAGAAACAACAAGCTGAAGATAGTGAGCAAAGATCTGAACATTACGCTAATCAAAATCTACCAAAAGAGTGGAAGTACAAAATCAGACATCCAAAAGAACAAATTATCAGAGATCCAAATTGTGATGTCAAAACCAGACAGTATTGTATTGATAACTTTGCCTTACTTTCAAACATTGAACCTAAATGCATTGATGTGGCTTTGCGTGATGATTTTTGGATTCTGGCCATGCAAGAACAGTTGAATTAATTTGAAAGAAATCAAGTTTGGAAACTTGTTCATAGACCATTTAGCCATCTCGTGACTGGTACCAAATGGGTATTTAGGAATAAACTCGATAAGCATGGTGTGGTTATTAAAAACAAAGCCAGACTTGTTACTCAAGGATTCAATAAAGAAAAGGACATTGATTATGATGAAATTTTTGCACCTATTGCTACACTAGAATCTATTAGAATGTTATGTGCTTTTGCATCTTTCAAAGGTTTCATACTTTATCAAATGGATGGTAAGAGTGCCTTTTTGAATGGTTTTCAAGAAGATTGAATGATACTACATTGTTCATCAAAACTGAAAATTCTGATGACCTTTTGATTATCCGAATATATGTTGATGACATCACTTTTGGAGGTACTAATGAATTATTATGGAACAAGTTTGCAAAGATCATGTAGAAAGAATTTGAGATGAGTATGATGGGTGAACTCAACTTCTTTCTGGGGTTATAAGTTAAGAAAACCAAGGATGGAATCTTCCTAAATCAAGCTAAGTATGCTAAAGAATTGCTTAAATGGTTTGGAATGAATGATGCTAAAGAAATTAGTACACCTATGAGAACATTATTAAAGCTTGACAAAGATGACAAAGGTAAGAAAGTAGATGAATCAAAATATAAAGGTGTGATTGGAAGTCTTCGATATCTCACTGCCAGTCAATCGACATTATGTTCTCAGTCTACCTTTGTGCAAGATTTCAATCATGTCCCAAAGAATCCCACCTATGAACTATTAAATGTATACTTAGGTACTTGATTGGAACATATGATTATGGCCTATGGTATACACGAACTAACTTGTTTGATCTTATAAGATACATGGGTGGCGACTATGCTGGCTGCAAAGTTGAGAGAAAAAGTACCAGTGGACACTGTCAATTTCTTGGACACTCTCTCGTTTCTTAGTACAGAAAGAAGCAAGCTTGCATCTCACTCTCAACAATGGAAGCAGAATACATAGCCGCAAGAAATTATTGTGTACAAATTTTATAGATGAAAAACATTTGATTTTGGCATTAATCGTAACTACATACCTATATTATGTAACAATACCAGTGCTATCAATCTAACCAAAAATCTTATTCAACATTCTAGAACTAAGCACATTGAAATTAAGCATTATTTTCTTAAAGATCATGTGTTTAAGAGTGATGTTTGTGTGGAGTATATTCCAACTAATGATCAACTTGCAGATATATTCACTAAACCTCTGGCTAAAGCAGATTCAATCATCTAGGAAGAGGATTGGAAATTACAAAATTAAGTGGCTAATAACTCTACTGGAGTAAAACTGTTCATTCTTGCAAGTTTTTAACAAGTGCTAATTTTGAGTGGACATTCTAGATGAGATAAATCTAGAACCCTTCTCCAAACTTATCTTCTGAGCCAAAGTGCATCTATCAAAATCAAATGGACATTTAGACTAAGCCTCAAGTTCAAAATGACAGCTGCTCATAAGTCATGTGTGAAATTTTTTATTTTGGTTGAGAAATATTTGCGTCCAAATTTTATTTTTGAAATTCGAACTACTCGCACCTTTTAAAATTAGCATTTCAAATGCCACAAAAATCTACTTTTTATGTACTTAAGTGTACTTATCTTCTCAATATGCCTAGAAAATTCGAAAAGAAGCTTTTACAAAACCACCATTGACCTCTCTCTCTTCCGCATCGACAATTTCCATTCTCTTTGCAAAATCAAAAAGCCCGCACTTTTACTTCATGACTGCCATGGCAAAACTTCTGAAATCTAGCAAGAGAACTGAACCTAAGTCAAAGAAGACCAAGAAAACTATGGCAGCTGTGGGAAAGAAAACTGTTGCGGCTACTCAATCTACTATGGAGAAGAAAGGAAAGGAAATCATTACTGAAGAACTGGTCTCCCAAACCGACTTATCAAAATAAATTTCTGAAGAGGAAAGCTCCGACACACAACTACCTTGATTCCTTGATTCCAAATGTGAGTTTGAATATTATAAATAGGTATTTAGATATAAAACTGTGGTTGTTGGATATCGTGTTGCCCCCGAGTCTTTCTTAAACTATTCAACTGTTCGTAGTATGTTTAAGTCTCTTGGATAGGATGCTCTACTATCTATTGATGAAAAACTTTACACCACATTAGTTTGGCAATTTATTCAAATCTGAGAAAAGGAAGGCTGCAGGAAGTAGGGGATGGATTTATGGTTCACTAGTACACATCACAGGTTGGATGTGTAAATTTTAAATCTGATCACTGGTTGTTAAACAGAATCTGTGAAGTTAGGGATAGAGGAATTTAATTTTTTGAGTTGAACAAATTCCCTAAAGATTCAGTTGTATTTGATTTGGGAAGACTTTAGAGTCAGTTCACAAGAGGAAAAAGTTTTAAGAACTCAAATGATAGGAATACAAAGTGGCTAAATAGACTAGGGAGGATTTTGCACCACATGGTCTCAACCATGGTGGTTCTAATCTTTGGACATAAAACATCCAAAAGCACTATGCAAATGGTGTTGATGCTAGCATTAGCTGAAAGAAGACCAATCAGCTTTGGTTTTCTAGCCACAAGATTAATGATGCAATCACAAAATATAACCATTAAAGCTCTACTATATGGGAATCTTTTAACCAAGGTTTTTAAGCACTTCAATATGGATATCAGCTCAACTGCCCCTGGACACTCTAAAATGAATGTTTATGGCACTGATTCGTTTGAAAAGATGGGTTATATCCCAGTTGATAATCAGTGCCTACTGCTTAGAGAAGCATCTGAGGAGGAGAAGGAAAAGCTGATTAAGATCAAAGTTGAAGGAAAGAAAGCTGTACCAGCTACCTTGACTAGAACAAAACGCAAAGCTAAAATCGAGAGGAATCCTCAAGTAAAGGCAAGCAAAAATTTGAAGAGAGGGACTAACACAAAGAATTCTTAATGCTTTGAGTATCTTGTCTGAAAAACTTGATAGTTTTAGTACTAAAGTCAAGAATGAATTGCAAAATTTGGGCATTTAATTGAGTAATATGGAAGGGAAGAAAGTGGAAAAGAGTACGAGAGGTGTCTTCAAAGACTAAGACACTCCACAACAGCACGAGGCTGAATCTGTCATTCCCTCTCCTAAAAAGGATTCTAGTCAACCCACCGCTGCTGAGAAAACTACTATTGAAGACATTCTAGCTCCACCTACTTAGTGCCTACAACTAAAGCAATTCCGTCTCAGACTATTGCAGAGATAACTACTGCACTCTCTACTGACCCAACTTTCCTAATGAAAGATAAGCCAGTTCCACCTAGTAGCTCATTAGGTCACAGACAGAAACATGTTGTCATCAAATGAAAGTCCAGCAAAATTGTTGGACATTATACAAAGATGGTTGCCAGTGTTAAGCTTGAGACTATCTATATTCCATGAATTGTGGCGTATGACGACCGCTGATTGATAATTTCTTTTGCCTAATTTCATGCTCTCTAACACCTTTATTTTGGTCTGCGACTGATATTACTACTAGTTTACTACTGCATATTACTATTGTTGCCCTATTTTGGCATTCTCTTGATGATATTAACCTAAATACTTTAATTTTTTTTTCCTGTTACTAGTATACTTTTAACTACTTTTATCTCTAACTGCAAGGAAAAATTACCTGCTATTATCTCTCTATATTATCTTAATTGACTGGCATCTCCCTATCCTATTATCTCTTTATACTCTGTCCTTATTTCTTTTTCACTGATGACAAAGGGGGAGAAATATTTTTATGGACTATGAATTGAGGATTGTGAATTGATATGGCTATGGAGACCATAATTTCCTTGAGAGCTTGTGATTATGTGAATTATATTTTTGGGATTTAGGTTGATCAAACATTCTGTTGTGCATTTTTTTTTTTCTATCATGATATCTCTTTCACTGGTTTTTACCTTTATAAATATGGTTTGTGAACTTGAAATGTGATTTGTGACTTAGTACTGTCGAGTGTGACTATGATTGAGGCTGTGATGACTATTGTGCCTTGAGTAAAGATGGAATTGCTCTATGGATTGATTTGAGAATAGCATAGTTGTTGTTTGAATTCTGTGATGAGAAAACTATATTGATGATTGTAGTGACGGGTTTAGGTTGATGGATTATGATAGGGTTGTTTTGAATTTCTTTCTTTTTGCTAAATCTGGAAAACTATTTTGAGAGTTTGGGATGTCTATCTAAGTGAATGAAAATTTGATATAATTACAGTTTTTTATAAAACTTTGGTTTGACTGATGTTTGAATTTTTTTTTGAAAAAAATCTTGATGTTTACCCTGCACAGACGCAGAAGGAGTTTTGGATGCTTGTAAATGTTTCTGAGTCCAAAAGTCCTGTCTAAAAAATTCTTTTACAAAGGAATCACTTGTTTCTGCTTTGTTTTTGCCCTGTTTGGAAGCCAAAAATCTCATATCCCAGTTTGGTTTCTAAAGCACTTTGATGTTAGCATAACTCCATCTACTATTCATAAATGCACATATATAAAGGGAGTATTTCTTTTTATGATCTATCTTCTACACCTCCTCATATATATAATTATACATTTTTTTTGTGACCATTATTTGGCTATTTTATTGAGAAATAGTCCTCTTTATGGAAAAAAAATTAGGATAAGGAGATTAGTAGTGTCGTAGACTCATTGAACCTTGTTTATGAGACTATGCTTGAATTTTCTTATCTTCAATTCATAAGCACTCTTTGAGTCCTATGGTAAGAGAACGTATTGTAGTTAAATATATTCTTCTCTCAGTCTAACATGTTCATACAATCTATATTATTTTTCTTGTTACAATCCTATCAAGTTTGTCATCACTCGAAAAGGGGGAGATTGTTAACTTTAAGGGCATTCACCTGTGTTTTAATTTATGATAAACATTGATGTGGACTAACTTGTGTAATCTATATGTGATAGATTTTTTGGATATGACATTTTTTTACTTCAGTTCTTCAAAGGCACGCATATAGGACTACTAAGCAGCTCTTACATAATGGAGTCCAAGAATGGTTGACCAAGTGTAAATCCAACTTAAGAGATTGCATATCATGAAGTGTTGTGAAGAATTATAGCTTAGAAATTGTGATTAAAGTATTATTTGTAAATTCTTAGGTGTTTTTACCTTATGTTCTGTTTGTTTCACCTTGAAGCATTTATAAATGATTTCAAATAGAGGGTATTTCTAAATCTGAATTTTATAAATTCTTGGTTTAGTAGTTTTAGATGGACCTCTAAACCCAAAACACCCATCAAATAATTTGTAGCATTTTTCAAAATATACCTTATTGTATACAATGCCATTTTGGACTCACCTTTTGGATACACATCTTCCATTCTGTGAATCCAAAACCCAAAAAATCCTAACAAAAGTAACTAGCTATTACTGGCCGTGGGGTCTTTAATTTCAACTCTTATAAAAGCTTCAAAAACTCAATTTTCAAGTAGATTTTTGTGTAACTCATTCAGAAACACTCTTACACTTTAGAATATAAAAATATCCCTTTTTATTTGTGCTTCAAAGTGAGATCAAATTGCTCCAAAGATAAAAAGGTACAAGTTCTTAGATTGTTTAAATCTACTCAAACTATAAGCTCTTTCTGCATTATTTCTGTGGTTTATTTTGTAACAAATGTTGACTAGTAAAACCCAGTCGGGGTAATCCTTGATTGTTGTGAGTAAAGCGGTTGGGTGTAAAACTAAGTGTGATGATCCTCTTGTGTAAGATTAATGTTGCCTACCACAATTGATTTGGGAAAAAGGTTTTAGTAATTGTGTTGAAATTCTTAAGTGTGTGCTCAAAATAGTGGATGTAGATCAGTTTAAGATAAAACCACTATAAATATTTAAGTCTATTCTTTTGTATTATATCTGAACTATATCACTGTATTTTCACTGGTTATTAGATTAAAAAAAATCTATCTTTTTCTCTGTAATTATAGATTTGTTTTAAGACTTTTATGTTCTATAGTAAATTTTTCATTGATATCTCATCTGTCCATCTTTAATATAGATCATCCTCTCATCATTTAGTGTTGATTCAAAAAATCTCTAATTGCGTTCTTAAAGTTACAAAACAAATCGGCCTTTTTGAACACATCTATTGTTTGGCCTTTTTCAAAAGATATCAAAAGATTTTTAAAAATTATATTTGTTTGCCATAAACTTTATTCATGCCCCTTCTAAGGTTTATCAGCTTTTGTAGATCTCGTGTAAGTATGAGTTTAAAGCGTAGGTGTTTGTGTTTTGTGATTAAAATTTAAGTTTAGTAATTTTGTTATCACTGAAACATCTAGAGATCGATCTACAAGCCAGGAAAAATGGAGAAAAACATAAAACAAAAGCAAATTGGTGCCAGGCAATACTAAAAAAATAGTGCTAGATGTCATCGGGCAAGGAAAGGTTCGTGTAGCAATGGTGAATTAGTGACTGTCCATAGCATTGAGCTAGCATTAGATGTCTTCTAGTGTTGCAGAAAGTTGTTTATTGTGAAGAAGTAGAGCTGGGTGGTTGAGAACAAACCAACGTCGGATGGAGTTTGGAAGTGTGATTTTTATGTAGAATTTTTATTTTTCTTCTTGAGGTTGTCCCATATTGTATGAGGTTACTTTATGCAATTGTTATATTTTGGGAATATTTTGCATGTATAAAGTTGTAAAGGTAGTAGGATTACATAAGATTATTAAATAAATTGAATTAATGTGTTTAATCTATTATGGGGACATCTAGGTTAAAAGGATAAAAAGAAAATAAAAACTATCTACTATTTTTTTATTTTTTATTTTTTATTTTTTTTGGAGCAAACCAAGGCGCATATGTTTTCTTAGGACCTAAGTCTTGAGAAAATTGACACGGGAAAACATTTTTTAAAAATTAAGTGGTTTATTAACTTAGTACAAAATTAATCCACGATTATTCTCTCAAAGGGTATTTTTCTTGACATAGAGAATATTTAGATTTAGAGATTTTGTGTAAAGTTAATCGGAAGCCTATTTAATTAAGTTTTTGAAAAATGTTTTTTGTCATAAAACAAAAGACCAAAGTCACTAAATGTTTTGAAGAAAATATTTTTGAAAATTTTAAGTTTAACTTAAGTAAAATTGATCCATGGCAAACCTCTGAATGGGTATCATCCTTGACATTGAGGTTTTATAGTCTTATATAATTTACATACTTTAATATGGTACATAATGAATATTTTTCCAAGAAATAGTTTTCTTGGAAAAGACCTTTACTTCAAAAAACTAAGTGGTAGAGAGGTTCCAATAGCCCCAGAGTTTCCATCACGATTCATATTAGAGATCGTGGGTCTTATTGGGTTACCCTGGGAGTAAACCTATAGAGGATAGAGATTTCACAAAAAATCTTAAACTAATGGATAGATATAGTTGATATCTAAGATACATGCTGTGATCGGCCAGCCTACGTTAGAGGTCACATTACAAGGCCTATCCATAAGAAATGTGAAGAAATGATCATCCCGCCAATAAAGTTATCTTCTAGACCATTACCTAGAAGGGTAGTCAATTAGTGGTTGTCAACATACTTAACTTACAAAAATTATTAATCTTCCCAAAAAGCTATGTCAGTATTTTTAAGAGCCAAATCAATCATATTATAGGTAATAGAGATAAGGTTAGCTATTATTAGATTTAATATAAGGAAAAATGCACAAATTATTTGTTTATTTTTCACAAACTGAGAATTTTTATTTTTCAAATTTTAAAAATGGTCGGCAGTGTTTCTTTTAGTCCTTTAGCCATTATTCTCCGTAATAATAAATTAACAGGTTTGAACTATATGGATAGAAAAAAGAACCTGCAATAATACTCACCATTGATAAGTATAAGTATGTCCAATACGATCCATGTCCTCTGATTGGGAGAATTACACCGAAAGGGACTATGAGGCCGAGAAGGCATAGAAGAAGGCTGAGAGATAGCACGTTACTACATATTAGTTCCATGTCTAATGTGCTTCAGTCCAAACACAAGCACATAGCCATTGCCTATGATATTAGAGTGTTATTGGCCATTATGTTTGCTGACATGAGCCAGCCCATGAGGTTGGAGCTCTTACAGTAATTATAAACACCATAATGGCTGATGGAGCATCAGTTAGGAATCATATATTCAAAATGATTATAGTTTTAGAGGAAGCAAAAGTCCTGGGAGCTACAATTGGCCCTGAGAGTCAAGTGAATATTGTCTTTGAGACTTTGCCAGACTCCTTCTCATAGTTCAAGTTAAATTGTAACATGAACAAGTTAGAGATGACTTTAATAGAATTGATGAAGGAGTCCAGATAGCGAAGAAAGTTATGAGGTCTTAGTCTAAGGCCTTAATTGCCAAGTCTTCTTCTTTAAGGAATGGGCCAAAGCCTATGAAGATCTAGAAGAAAAATGGTAATACAGTGACCCAACCTAAGCACCAACGTAATACCAAGCCTAAGGGGAAGTGCTTCAAATGTGACAAGAAGGGATACTGGAAAAAGGAGTGTCCAGATGTTTTAGCCAAAAAAAATCCTATAGGTAATGCTTTTTATCTAGTGTCAATTATGATGGCTAGATCATCATCCACTTGATTGTTGATTTTGGAGCTACTAATCATATCTGTAACTCATTTCAGGGGTTTAGGATACTAAGGCGACTCAAGAAATATGAGCATGGTCTCTAAGTAGGAAATAGAGCACGAGTATAAGTACATGCAGTGGGAGACCAGGAGTTACTTTTGATTGTCATAGAGTAGTTTTATTGAAGGATATTTTATATGTACCCGATTTTAAGCAAAATTTGATTTCAGTTGCAAAACTAATAAATCATAGATATTCTATTTATTCCAGTCTAGTATTTCTATTAGTAGAGATAAAGTAACTTTATGTATTGGGCATATGTATGATAATTTGTTCTTCATAAACCTTATTAACAATTAAGTAAACAATGCTCAAAGTAAACCTCGTAACAAATAAGAAAAGAAAGACTAATGTCAATGACTCATATTTGTAGCATCTAAGGTTGGATCGTATTAACTTAATTAGGATTTAGAAATTAATCCATGATGGGCCTTTGGGTTCATTGAGATTAAAAATTTGGCCTTAGTGTGAATTGTGTCTTTTAAGACGAATGACCAAAAGGTCACTTACTCAAAAAGTATGTAGAGCCTAAGAGCTATTGAGTTTAGTTCACACTAATGCGTATGGTCCTTTGTCCATACCAGTGAGAGGAGGTTTTGAGTACTTCATCATGTTCGCAGATGATTGTATAAGCTATAGTTATATTTATCTAATAAGGTATATGTCTGACTTTTTTGATAAGTTCAAAGAGTTTAAGGCTGAAGTAGAGTGTCTAATAGGAAACTAATCAAAACTCTTCGATCGGATCATGGTAGAGAGTATATTTTAGGTGAGTTTAAAGACTGCATGGTACATCATATAGTATCTCAGCTTAGTGCTCCTAGGACATCCCAACAGAACGGAGTAGTTGAGGAAAGAACAAGCTATTGATGGAAATAGTTTGAAGTATCATGTCTTATGTGACTCTTCATATTTATTTTTGGAGATATGCCTTAGAAATAACGGCAAATATTCTAATGTTGGTATCTTCTAAGTCAGTACCTGTATAAGATATGGACTGGACGAAAGTCAAGTTTAGATCATCCCCGGATATGAGGATGTCCAGGTTATGTATTGATCAGGGGGGATAAGTTAGAGCCAATATGAGAATTATGCTACTTAGTTGGGAATCTAAAGGGAACAAAAGGTGGTTACGTTTTCCATCTGAAGGAGCAAAAAGTACTGGTAAGTACTAATGCTATATACTTGGAGCATGAGCAAAGTACATTAACTAAAGGTTCAAGTAGAATGGAAGTAATGAATAAATTATCTTTTGAGTCAACTTCCAGTGACTTAATTGTGGAACAAAAAGAGGCACAACTAAGAATCTTGTGTAAAAGAGCCACGTTGTAATGGGAGGGTATCTAAGGTTTCAAAAAGATGGACTAAAGAAGTCTTCGACCTAGTTTCTGACCATTAAAAATAAGATCCGACTAGGTATGAGGAGGCTATTACTGTTGTTAATGCAAACATGTGGTATGAGATAATGAAAATTGAGATTAAGTCTATATACTTTAATTAAGTTTGGGATCTTGTTATTGCTTTAACAGGATAAAACCTATTGGTTAAGTAGGCATATAAGAGGAAAAAAGGTGCAGATGAGAAGGTAGAAATCTTGAAAGTTAGGCTTGTGGAAAAAGGTTATACTCAGAAAGAGGGTATCGATTATGAGAAAATCTTTTCTATGGTAGTTATGCTAAAATCTATTTGCATTCTTCTGCCCATCACATGCCATTATGACTACAAGATATGGCAGATGGACATCAAGATGGTATTTCTAAATAGTTATCTTAGAAAAGACATCTTTATGTCCAACTGTAAGGTTTTGTTGAAAAAAGCCAAAAACACATAGTTTGCATGGTTAAGAAAGCTATTTATAAACTTAAGCAAGCATCAAGAGTATAGAACATTTATTTTTATAAAACTATGAAGTCTTATGGTTTCATTGAAAATAAGAATGAGTCATACATGTATAGAAAACTAGAAGGCATGCATTTTGTCTTTCTTGTATTATATGTAGATAATATTCTACTCATTGACACTGATGTAGGTTCATTGCCATCTATAAATGTTTAGTTTTCTAGTCAATCCAGTATGAAGGACTTGGGAGAAGCTAGCTATATTCTTATAATAAAGCTTCTTAAAAATAAGAAATAGAGAATGTTAGGATTATCCCAAGCTACATATATTGTCAAATGCTGGCCAGATTCAATATAGACTCATGTAAAAGAACTCAAATCCCTTATAGACATGTGTTTTCTCTTTCCTCAAAAGAGTGTCATAAGACACAAGAGAAAAATGATAGGATGGGTAGGATTCCCTATGTTTCAACTGGAGGAAGTGTCTTGTAAACGATATTGTGTATTAGGCTAGATATCTGCTATATTGTAGGCTTAATCCGCAGAAATTAGTCAATCCCAGAAGAGATTCATTGCCAAAATATAAAGCATATACTCAAATACCTTAAGAGAACGAGAAATTATATACTCATTTATAGAGTTGATGACTTGGTTCTAATACGATACATAGATTCAGACTTCCAAGCGGAAAAGAATGAAAGAATATCCACTATGTCTTTACCTTACCTGGATGAGCTATTTTATAGAGGAGTGTCAGTGTCAAGTAGTCTTGCTGTATATTTGGTAAGATATTTACTTTGCTATATGCTTAGTTAGCAAATATCAATTAAACCTAGGGGAGATTCATTGGAAGTTGTAAAGCATATGCTTAAGTACCTTAAGAGAATGATAGATTATATACTAGTTTATAGAGTTGATGACTCGATTCGAATATGATACATAGACTCAAACTTCCAAGTGGATATGGATAAAAGAAAATCTACTAGTGGATATATCTTTATCTTGTCTGGAAGAGCTATTTTATAGAGTAGTATAAAGCAGTTTTGTATTGCTGATTCAACTATGGAAGCTGAGTATATGGCAGCTTCAGAAGCATCTAAGGAAACTGTATGGCTCCGAAAGTTCCTTTTAGAACTTGAAGTTATGACACAAATGAACAAGTCAATTGTACTATATTATAACAATTCAGAAGTTGTTTCATAATCTAAAAAACCAAGAAACCATAAGAAGGGGAAGTACATTGAGAAGAAGTACCACTTAATTCAGGAATTTATTCAGAGATGAGAAATTGTGGGTGGAATAGACTACCTCAAAAAATAATTTAGTAGATTCATTCACCAATCTTTTGGCTAAAAGAGTCTTTAGAAGACACTTAGATACTACAGGGATGGGCATCTATGGGCTTATATAGTCTTAGAGTATAAGTAGGAGGCTATTAGAATGTATTGTTGGGGATATGCCTTAAGCATTTTATATTTTTCATCTAATATTTTAATAGTAAAATGAGGTATTTATTTTCATGAATAATATATTTCACTTTATAGTCATCAAGTACATGACTTAATAATAAAACCCTATAGCAAGATGAATGCCTATTCTTAATATATTCCTAATTGATTATTATTTGTAGAATAATAATAAATTAAGATTATAATATCTATGACTTGATGGCTATGTTTTACTGGTCATGGATATATGAGATATCTGATCAAAACATAAATAAATGTTAGGGAACATTGTATTTGACATGACCCATTATGAAAGTACTTTATGGGACATGTCATAAGTACTTTTCTTTTAAAAAAAGGATATTTAAGTCCTTGGACTTGAATTCATCATATTTCTAGATGGATTTTATATTTTGGCATAGTCTTAAGTTATCTTTAACCAGATGATTAGTAAGATTAATGTTGGATTTGAAAAAGTCAATGAGAGAAATATGAATGATAGTGAAGGGATTTGTCCCTCTCATTCTTGAGAGAGAGATCCATGGGCCCTTTGATAAAGTAAGCTATTAAAATGTATGGCCATGATCAAATGTACTAATTAGAGATATTGATATTATTTTTTTGAACAATTTATTTAGAGATTAAGAAATAGTTTTTAAGCTTTATAAAGAAGACATGTTTCGTGCCTTATGCTTAATCGAAATATTTGTGACAAAAGGATTAAATGTCAATTTGTGTTTTGATTTAAAAAGATCATTGATCTTTATTTTAACCTGAGAAATTATAATGTTTTGCTAGAAATTAAGTATAACTCTTGGGCTATATAAATATAATTTAGGCACGCTACTAGTGTTAAAATGAACTTACAAGGTCATACATTAAGCGAACAACTTAGGGTCATATATCTGGAAATGTATCCAGATTCATCATATCTAGAATTGTGTCCAGATTCATCCTATCTAGAAGTATGTCTAGATATATTGTATTTTGAGAACGATGTCCAGGTTTGATGTGTCTAAAAGACATCCAGATACTTTGTTAAATGAACATATATGGTCATATATTAAGCGAACAACTTAGGTAATTTTCTAGTGGCTAGATTCATCATATCTGGAAATATGTTTAGATTCAAACTATCTAGAAGTATGTCTAGATACATTTTATTTAAAGAATGATATCCAAGTTCAGTATATCTGAAGGATGTCCAAATACTTTATATTTGATTTGGTAGATTACTCAGCAACTATCAAATTATCTTGTAAGATAATTCGTATCTTTTAAATTTTGGTTTCATAAAGATATGATCGATATCCAAAGATATGATAGGCCTAATAGGGAGATTGGTTGAGAAAAGAACTCCTAAAAATGATTTAATAGTTTAAATGTTTTAGAGGCTTAGCATTGAAAGAGAAAAAACCTAGTTATCTAATAAGCATTCTCTCTGTCCAACATTCTATGATAACCGAAACTCCAAAAAAAGACTTTATTCCGAGGGCTCCAGCACACCCTTTTTAACACCAAGTTCACTATACGAATCCATAGAGGACTTTAGCAACAAGCATCATCTGTGATCTTGTAAGTGGTGATGCGCACCGCTTACTCGGAGGATTATATTTCACACATTATCATAAGGTATAATCCCTTAACCTAGTCTTTTTGATTGTTTTCTTGGGTCCTATTAAAGGATTCATGGATGCTTTCCATAATTTAGGGTACTCAGATCCCAACTCATGTGCCCTTTAGACTTTGTATCAGATGTAAAATTCGATATAATGAGTAAAATTTTTATTCTTAAAGTTTTTGTATTCTTTACTATAATTTGACATGCACAATATTTGTTGGAAAAGACTGATTGTGTCTAAAAAGTGAACCATATGAATGGAGGTCTTTTACAGAAAGGTATGGATCATAGGTTTACTTAACACATAAACAGGAATGTTCTGACGACATTCCTAATCTCTTTCACAAAAAGGTATGGATCATGGAATTACTTAACACATAAACAGTAGTTCTTAACCGATTGATGAGAATAGAAATGTCGTCAGAAGAAATGTTATTATCCTTTAGTCAGTGAGTGATCCTCTCACTTCATATTATAAGTATATTTAAAATACGTAGAATTGGACATGTACTAGTAGTTTCTAAAACTACTAAAGTAGGAGAAGCCCGAACTACTACTGCTATAGCTAGAGTAAGACCCAACGGCTTGAGTATGGGTTGGTGGTCTAGCAAAGCTAAAAACATATGCTTTGGTATATTGTATGTGAGGTCTTATTGCATGACCAATATACTTGTATGTTGGGTTTATGTGACTAGTTAGTTAAGACAGACTCGTACATGATAACTTTTATACTTATAGTCAGAGAAATCACCCCCTTGTGATCGTCCTAGAAAATCAAAATAATCCAAGGCCCTAGGAATGTGACTTAGTATTGTATGCTTTTGGGTAGCTCCCAAAATAAGCGGGTACAGGCTAAAAGTCATAGATTATCTAACTAGATGTCTAACTATGGTAGATGTCATTGAGAGAGGTATTAGTACATTTCTCCTATCTCAATAATGGGTGCTAGAGGGTATTTTAGCCATAACACCAGTAGGTCAGAGACATTGTTGAGCACAATATTGTCCTTGGAGTTAATATTTCCTTATAGTGATATTAGAATATATTTAAAATGCAAAATATAACTATTTATATATTAGGGGTATTTTGGTCATTTTAGTTGCCAATGGTGATGTGTCTTTTGGTCCTCATAATAGCCTGTAAAGCCTAGTTATTTTTGGCTTAAGGAGTTGGTCTTAACTAAATAGGTTTTATTTTATTTTAGTAATCCAAATTTATTATTAGGTTGAAATAAAAGAAAAAGCCTAAAGAGAGAAGTAAATAAAAACCTAATGTATGGGTTAATTAATTATTCGGGGCACAAGCCCAGATTAAATAATTAATGTTATCTCATACCTAAACCATAAAATGGCTTAGGATAAAGGCCCGATACATTTGGGCATTTAATTATTTATTTTGAACTTGTTTTGGCTCAAGATTAAATAAATAATTAAAAGTTGATCTGGAAACATGGATTAAAGCCCAAAAAAGTAAGCCCTCACCCATTTGGGCTCGGCCTAGCCAACCAAAAGGGGCTTTGATGGAAAGGGCTTTTTGATTGAGCCCTAGCTTGCCAGTTTTGTTTGATATATATTTTATTTATGTCATTGAGGGGTTCAAAGAAATTGACAAACGTTTTCTAGATAACAAAAAAACCCTAAAGCTCTTTTGTTCTTCCACCTTGGCCGCCACCCTTATTTCTCATTCGTCTCTCTCTCTCTCTCTCTACCATAGGAAAGCTTCAAGCTTTCTAGTGTTGGTAGTCTTCTCCTGATTTCTAGTTAATGGAAATCCAAGAAAAGGTGTTCTTAATCCTACTTTGTAGCAGTGAGTCAAGAAAAGACTATTGATCCTAACCCTAGGCATTCACTGGCCAGTATTAGATAGGGTTTATGTTGAAAGATCAAAGATCAAGGCTTCTGCGACCTAGCAAAAGATTGGTTGGACAGGAGCTAAAATCTTTAAGAAGAATGCCAAACTTTACCATTTGGTACTAAAGTTCCTATTAACAGTCAATAAAAAATTAACTGTTAGACTTTTAATGGTTGGATAATATTGAAATATTTTAATACTTAAAGGGGTATAATTGAGCATTTTATAAAATATGGGGTAAGATTGCAAAAGTTACCTAATTGGAAAGGCATTTTTACTTTTAACTGTTCCTTTAAAAGATAAAGTAATTAACGCGGCTTAAAGTGAAAGATAGAACCTAGTTGCAGGGAAAGGGAGACACAAATATTTTATAACTATTATTTAATATGACACTACATTCTGTAAATATAACTAGTAAGTTGCACTAAGTGAGGCCTTGAGGAAATGGAGAATAAGATGGGCTGAGCTTCTAAGAAAATAAACATAAGCACTTTTTTTTAAAAATGTATTTAGCCATAGCCTTTGATTAAATAAAGCCCATATTGAAGTCAGTCGCAAGTAACAGAAGTACCAGACCAGCAGCACAAACTAAGCAAAAAAAGCAAGATAAATGAAACGGAGGTTGCACTGAAAACAGGCAGATCATAGTTCCTATGTTCTTTCCTTCTCTACCACTGTACCCTGATCTCTTATTACATTTGTGAAAACAAAATCCTGTGTTTGGCAATCCGCAATTTAGATGCAACCTAAGCTTTTGCGGTCAAATCAAAGAGAAAAGGTACAATTTTTAAAGTCTTCCATTGTGTATTTTTGCTCATTATATTGCCACGATCCTTTCACCAACAGAGCTTGCAAAAGTCCTCAAGGCCTTCTTCGATAATGGCATACATATATTTAAGATAAAGAATCAACTTCTGATTCTGTCTTGGATTCAATATGAAGAATCAATTTCGCAAGCCATACTTTAATTATGATATGATATTTAATAAAAAAAATTGCATTAAAAAAGACAACAAATACTAACCTGTATACAGTTTATCAGTGCTTGAGGGTGCTCATCAAGATCAAATTTGCATGGACACGACAATTGAAAATTGCATTAAAATTTTTCCAAAAATGCCAAACATATGTTAAGAATGATGAAAGGAACATAATATGATTTTAGAGGCATTGGGACGACAACACTGCCAGTCATTCGTGAATGTCCTAAATTTAACTTGGAATAAAATGTGGGCCAATATCATTTTACCAGAGGCATCATTCAACAGGTGCTATGCTAGTTAGTTTTACATAGGAACAACTTACAAAACAGAACCATTACCCCAACATTGTGGGGTCATACTTCATTTTCATCTATTTTAAAAACTCAAAAATAAAAATTCTTTACAATATATATATATATATATATATATATATATATATATATTGTTTCCTTTCACTATTTTCTTGAAGTTCTTCATTTCTTCTTATTATTCTTCTTAATTTTTTGAATTCTTTATTTTTAAAATTTTTTTAGGTATATATTTCAAAGATGAAATACATTAGTGCCCCGTCCACGTTTATAGATTATATTTTTTTCCTTCAAACTATAAAATAAAAAGAATTCTTACCCTCTAATTAAAAAAAAAAAACTTATCTTTCTATCCATTTATGGGATTTAAAGATTACATAAGTATGTTGTTAGGGCTATTTTAGCCAATTTATGTTGTTTTTCTTTTTTCTTTACAGAAACTTGTTAAATTTAGAGTGAGCACCTGTAAATTTTTAAACTATTTCATCAATTTTCAAATGGATCAAACTTTTAGTATCTAATAAGTATTTTTTTTTCCATTCTTTCTTTCTTTTATTATTATTTTCTTATTCTTTTATTGTTTCATTTTTTTTTTAGCCATTTTAATTTCTTTCTATATATCCCTCTCAATAATATAAGAATTCTTGCTATCTCCCTCAGTCACCACTTAGATCCATGTTCATTTAAAAAACAAATAAATAAAAGAGACGTGAATAATTGACATTGGACCTAATCAAAATAGAGAAATTATAAAGTTAATAGACTTTTAGTTTCCTTTTCATTACTGACCACCCAACATATCCTTCCAAAAATATAGATGTCTTCATCCTTTATGTGAGGAACGTCCGAGATAGACCAAAAGTTACAACAATTTATTAAAAAAAAGACAAAACACATGTCCAGAATTTTAACTTTTATTAGCGTGTACCACCGGCAAATCAAATATTATATTTAAAATTCATTAGAAAAATGCTTCTTCAATTATATTTTGTGTAATTTATTGGTATTTCTTTCATTTTCAAATGATTTTTTTTTTTTTTTGGTGGGGTAAAGTAACTTCAGATGGTGGAAGTTTGTATAGCAATGGCTACTGAGTTGGCTCGCACGGTTTTAGGTCGGGTTAGGCCCGGCCTAAGGACCAGCCCGTGTGGTGTGCAGGCTAGTCCCAGAAGGGGACAGGCCGGTCCGGGCCGGTCCCTGGGCCAGAAGCCCTGGGACCGGCACGACCTGGGACCTTAGCCCGTGAGGCTCGCAAGTCGGGGCAGGTCGACCTGTATGCTTATTCTTTTTTTTTTTTCCTCCTACTTAACACAATTTTTTTAAATTATAAAAAAGCCACCTTGAAGTGGTGGGGGGTTTGGCTTGGACCCCTACCTATTTTATTAATTAATTAATAAAGATTATATAAGAGATGGACTTGATGCCTAAACCTCTTAAAAATATTACAATGATTAAAATTTAAAAATATAATAAATATCTTCAAAATAAAATTAAATATATAATATTACTTATCCTAAATTCCTAATTACAAGAATACTAAACTAACTATTTAGTTCACCTCATTCATCATCTGATTTATCATCAATAATCCACGAATTAGCCGTCTTATCTTCAACTTCAAACCAACTACTACAACACATTAACATCTCCAAAGTTTGAGGAGCCAATCGAGATCTTTTTTCATCGATTGTTCGAGCGCTCTCACTGAAGATACTTTTCGATGGCACTGTAGAGATTGGTGGTGTCAAAAAATCAAGTGCCATTTTAGATAAAATGAGGTATTGACTTACATGAGCCTTCCACCAACCACAAATATCAAAATATTGATCTTCATTTTCTATCAATGGCTGCATCTCAAAAATTGTCATCTCGTTGTAGGTGGTAGTCGATCTTTTTTGACGTTTCATAATACTCCATGGATTAAATACTGATGAAATTGAAGAGGTATATTTTTGTGGAGGTTAAAAGTGACTACAAGATTATGAAGCTTGCCTACTTAAACTAAGGGAACTAGAACAAGAAGGCTCAAACTCATACAAATTATACATGTCAGATAAAGCTTTAACTATTTTATCTTTTGTATCTTTTATCATACATTGTTTAAGTGTTTGTGATTCATCAAAATATAATATTTCATATAAATATTCAATAATATTATGAAAAACCAGTCGTCTTTACTTTAGGATCCATACACAGTGCCATACAATATAAAATAGGAATATCTTCATAATATTTTTTATATTTTTCAAACATACTTATCATAAAATAACCATATTATGGATGATCTATATACTCACAAAAAATATGTACTATCTTAGCAAGTGTTGGAAGAATATGATGAGTAGTGGGATAATAGGATCCTGATAAAAGTTCAATAGCTTCTTTGAAAGTAAATAAAAATGTTGAAAGTGCAGTACAATTTTCAAAATGAGTTTCGGTTAGTGGAGGTTGAAAATTATTACTATTACAAAATTCAATAAGTTGGTTTTGAAAAGGTATAGCACTTTTAAACATATCTAAAGTTGAGTTCTATCTAATTTTATAATCTAATCTAAATTTTTTAAAAGATACACCTTGTTTTTGGCATAATGCCTTAAAATTTTGTTGCCTAGTTAGAGAGGTTTTAATAAATAAAATAATATTTCTAATTATATTAACAATATCATCAATATATTTATATCATTCTTTAACACACAAATTAAGTATATGACAAGAACACCTAGTATGAAATAAAATACCATCTAACATAGGATTTATAGTATATTTTAAAATTGCTATGGCGGAATTATTATTTGAAGCATTATCTAAAAAAATAGAAATAATTTTATTTAAAATTCTATATTCATGACATGTTTGAATAATCATTCTAGCTATACTACTACCTACATGAGGATATTCAAATAATTTAAAACAAATAGTTCTTTTTTGTACTGACCAATCATGAACTATCCAATGACATGTAATGCACAAATAATATTCATTAGTAATTGTAGTCCAACCATCACAAGTAAGAGCAAATTTCTAACTATAAGAATCAAACATAACAATTAGATACTCTTTCATTTCTTTATATAACTTTATTAAATCATTTTTTAATGTTGTTCTAGGAATTCTTTTCTATGTTGATTGACAATTATTTTGCATATATTATTCATAATGTGGATTTTCTACAAAATTAAAAGGTAATTTAGTTTGAACAATCATTTTAGTAAATGCACTTCTATTTTTTCTATGATCATGTTGAAAATTACCAACAATTTGACCTCCTGTAGTACGTATTTATTGTTGTTTAAATAGGTTTTCTAACAAATCATTATGTGACCTTTTCATATGTCTAACTAATGTTCCCATCCCTCCTCCCTTCTTATGTGCATATACCACCCCAACAAATTTTACATGTTACCCTATCATTATCATTATCTTTTTCAAAAAGATTCCAAACCATAGATGTTTTTGCTTTGGTTATAACATCCGTTGTTTCAACATCATCCTCACCTATATTAGATTCGTCAGGATTAATTGTTAGAGTTGATTGTGATTGTGAAACACTAACACTAGGCCTACTAGGACATTCATCTTCATTACCTATTTCATTATTTATTAAATTTAAGGCTAGATCTATATTAAAATCAAAATGTGTAGATGATTGGGATGAAGAAAAATGATGATATTGATTTAGATCCATTATTTCTTTAAAAAAAAAAAAAGCAATCAAAATTCAAATAAAATTTCAAAAAAAATAAAGTATTAACAAATAATGAAATAAGAGAATCAAAAAACATAAAAAATAAATTAACTTAAAAATCAAAGAACTAAAACAAATAAACAATTAATAAAGCCAAAATATAAGAATGTAAGATTAAGAAATACTAACTCATTGATGACTAAGATTCAAGAATAACAATACTTTGTGGAACTTTTTACTTCTTGTATCCACTATTCCGCTACTCAACGATCTTCCAAAATAAGAAAACTTTCTTGAAGAATTGAAAAAGTATAACAAAAAAATAAATTCTATTCTAATACTTTTTGTACAGAAAATGGAGAATTGGAGAGTGTTTGATGAGTTTTGGGTTGAATTGGTGGGTATTTATAGAATTTTGGGAGTTAAAATAGAGAATATAACCGTTAGGGACCAAAATATAAAAAAAAATATTTCAACCGTTTTTGGGGTTGAAATGTAATAAACAAAAGTTGAGAGAGTTGTTGGGTAACGACTTTCTTAGGCAGGCTGGCCCATGGCGGGCCAGGGATTTTAAACCCTGGCCCGGCCCAGTACACAGTAGCCAGTTCGGCCTTTGGGCTAAGTTCGGCAGGCCAAACCGGCCCACTGGCCATTGCTAAGTTTGCATACCTACCCTGTTTATTTTAAAGCAATAAAAGAATGAGAAAAATAATAATAAAAGAAAGAAAGAGTAAAAAAAAATAGTTACTGGATAGTAAAAGTTAGATCAATTTAAAAATGGATCAAATGGTTTTAAAATTTATAGATACTCACTCCAAATTGAACAAGTCTCTATAAAGAATGAGAAAAGAAAAAATGTATATAAATTGGCTAAAATAGCCCAATAACTTGCTTCTTTTATCTTTAATTGCATAAATAGATAAAAAGATAAGTTTTTTTAAAAATTAGAGGGTAAGATTTTTTTTTTTGGTTTATAGTTTGAAAGGGAAAAAAATCTATAATACATAAAAGTTGGGGGGGGTCACTAATGCATTTTGTCTTTGAAAAATACACCTAAAGAATTTTGAAAACAAAGAATTCAAAAAGGTAGGAAGAACAAGAAAAAGAAATAAAGAACTTCAAGAAAATAATGAAAGAAAACAAAAGAAAATATTGAGAAGAATTTTTATTTTTGAGTATTTAAATAACTCTTTAAACTTCATTTTTTTGTAATAAAGTCCCTATTAATGGTTAGTAATAAAGTTAACAGCTAGATTTTTAATAGAATGGCAACATTAAAATGTTTTAGTATTTAAAAGTGCATAATTGAGCATTTTATAAAATGAGGGATAAGATTGCAAAAATGATCAAATTTAAGGCACATTTTTTCCTTTAACCTTTAAAAGAAAGAGGTTTCACGTGCACAATTGTACTTTTGTCAACATCACCATTCGCAGATGTTACTGTGATTGGCATCCATGCCAAAACAAAACTGCTAACACTATCATATTATGAAACATTAGGTTTGGACATTTATGGTATCTTAATCTTGAACTTTAAATGGCATTCTAGACACTGAATAGAGATGAATCAGAAAACACCTGACAAAATACCATCAAATCATGAAGAACCAATATCCACCAATAACAAAATACCACAATTCATCAAACAAGGTTTTTCATATACCACAATAGAACTATTTTTCCCAATTCGAGTACCTAGTTTTCCATTAGTCCAAGTACCAGCACTGCCCGGAAACCCATTAGTCCTTAATAACTTCAAAATATCTGGGCAATTAGAATTACATTTTGTGATATTTTAAATTTTTAAATTTTATTTTTAAGGAACACAAATTTTACATTTTATTTGAAGGAAGTTTTTATATTTTATTAGAAAATATAAAAATATATAAAATTTATAACTAATGATGACTGTATTTTTTTTTAAAAAAAGTGATGCCTAATATTTTTTTACCCTTATCCAAAACTTTAATAAAATATAAAATGTTAAAAAAATTTATAATTAATGATGCATAACATATATAATTCAATACTATATAAATTAATTCTTAGATTTGTTGAATATATATATATATATATATATATATAATATAAATAGTAAAAATACTGAGTCAAAGAATAATAACATAAAAAAATTACATAGTTGAGTCAACGCAATACGTGTTCAATGGTAAGGAGATCAATATTCTTACTTTTTGATACAATTCTGTAACTACAAAAGGTGTATATGTATGGGGTGTGTATGTGCGTGTATTTTCAATGTCACTTTCTTACCCCCCCCCCTTTTTTTATTTGTTAAGCAAAACAGAATTTGTCTTAAAAAAATAATAGAGGAAAAGAGGAATAGAATTCAATACAATGCCCCTGGTTTTCTTTTCTTTTCTTTTTTTTTTTTTGAAATTAGGTCAAACGCAATTTATAATAAATGAAAAAACTTTTCACATACAATATAATTTTCTCATTTACAATTAATTTAGGAATGCAAAAATTCTTCCAACAATACATTATTTGCTTTAGTGAGTAATACTTTTTAAATACACCAATTACAAGAATCTGTCATATTTTTTTCCTCCTTTAGTAAGGACTCCCTCTATTCCAAAATATTGGTTCTATTTGTCAAATACAATTACATTAAAATTTTATAGAATTTGACAGTGTAAACAATTAAATGTCTCAAAACATCCCTATTTAAAATCTTGAAATAAATAAGTTTTATTGGTGGAGCATCAAATTTGAGGAAATAGTTCAGTGGATGCCATTGAATTATTTGAAAGTCAAACCTTGATATTAAACTTTTAGTACGGAAACTTTTATCTACGGAATGTTTAGTATGGGTAAACATAGAAGAAAACACAGCAAATAATTCTTTTATTTCGAAAGAAGATAAATGTTCTGAAAAAACTAATATGGTAACTAAGACAGTTAAAGTGCTCGGAGGTAATGTCCTATTTTCAATTTTTAGATAATGATACACTTGTTACGTTTCTGTTCTGATGGATTATAAATGGAAGAACTTTATAGTTTAATATCATTCGATTGTTAATAGGATGTAAACTCAAAGATTTAAAAAAAAATCAAAAAAAAAAAATCGCTCAAATATCTCTTTTGAGGAAAGGATTGATATTTAATATATACTATAAGATACTCTCTCCATCTCAATTTATTTATTTTATTTGCTATTGTAGACATATTAAGGATTTGTAGAATTTTATTGTATAAAATATTAAAATACCTTAATTTCTTTATTAAGTGTCTTAAAATAAATGAATTTCATTATTAAAGTTTAAATAAAAGGAATGTGATTATTTAACCCCAAAAGTCAACCTTAGAAAATTGTGAAGCCACAATAAAACTATGGCCTTCAATATAGAAAACTGCACATTCGAAAAATTAATGCATAAATGTTAAGTGTTTATATAGGGAAGTTATTTTTTTATTTAGAAAGAGGATATGTAATTTGGGGTAAATAAAAATAGATATTAGGATAAACAAATTAGGACAAAGGAACATCATATTAGTAATTATAGGAAATGATATGTGTAACTGTATTAAATTTGTCATTTCCAACAACGAGTCGAATAACTTTTTTTTTTTTTTTAACAAATCCATAATAGTGTGTGCGTGTGTGAGATTCAAATTATCATTACATATAGTCAGTTCAACATACATTCAAAGCTAAAGTTTACATTTTAGGATTAAAGTAAAATCAATCCAATTTTTGTATTAAGAAATAAAGAAAATGATAATAGATTTTATCTAACAACCTTCAAATCAAATATATAATTTGTTGTAACTTAGTTACAATAAATCATCGTTTTTTAGTACCTGTATTTGTTCAAATAATTTCCTTCTTACTTTGTAACATAGTATCTATTGTAATAATTTGAAGCAACATTGCAATAAAAATGCAACAATCCATCAATATTTTTACATAAAACAATTAGACTTTATTTATAAATTCTTTGTTTAACAAATTAAAAATATCTCAATTTTATTCAAAAAAGATTATTTGTAATGAGATTGCAATATTATTGTAATGACGAATTTTGCATTGCACATCTTCATTCTCATTGTAAACTTTCTTTCAAATTTTAAATATCCTTTTCTATTTCATTTTGAATGCAAAATTGCAATGATTTGCTATTTGTTACAATAATTTGTCACTGGAATACAACTGAAATGAAACAACATATAAATAGTATCCAAATGCTAAGAGAATTTTGTTGCAAATTCATTGTTTAAATAAAATTTGATTTAGATTTTGTTTTAAAAAATACCATTTGCAATGAAAATGTAACCAAATTGCAATGAAAAATTTTGCAACATACGTTTTCCATTGCAAATTCATTGTTCACTTTCTTTACTTATAATTTTCTTCTATTATTGCACTTTTCTTGCAATTTAATTTTAAATTTGTAATGTATTATATTTCATTACAAATCCTTTGTTGCAAAATCAATGTTTTCTAGTAATGTCATTGATTTCTCTATCCTCCTTGTTTAAATTGAATGATTCTCAAATTTTGATATGGCGTAGTACTTGAAAAATAATTAATTTATGGGGGAGACTTTATCAAAATTTTTTCCAGAAAATTTTGTCAATCTTGCATTGTGTTGCAGCTTATGAATCCAAAGCATGATCACTCATAGCATAGAAGAAATGATCAAGAAATGGAAAACGCATTTTATTTCTCAAAAGTGAAAAAAATGACACTTTTAGAATTCAATTCACATATATGCCTTTGATGATCAAATGTTTATTTCATAATCTAAAGGTTAGAAGTAGTTAGACCTAACTATGTATTACGTATATTCTTTGGAATTATCATCCTCATCGAGATAAAAGTATAATTCTTTGAGAATGGAGACCCTTCTCGTGGCATTTTTTATTTTTTCAATATGTCTAAAAGTTTCTCTACAAAAGATCCCATTGTCTAAGCATAGGATGTCAAAATTTCAAATTTTTAATACTTCTGTTTTATCATTAGGATATTTGAGCATGGACAGTCTTCTAGGGGTGATGGTAGTAATCAACATTTCCTCTTTTATCACACCGTTGCCGAGATATGCACTGCGCCTCTCAATAATCCATGCGATTTTCAATGCTTCTTCATAGGTGGAAGGTGCTTCTCCAAGAAGATCCTTCTACCTTTGCTTCATAGCAATTATGATCTGTTAGTATTATGCCCTAAAAACAATTATTTGTTTGATATATTTTGTATATTTATCAATAAAAGTCATTCCTTATCTTTAAGTCCATTTAATTACCTCATACGTTGACATGAATAAAACTGATAAATAAAGTACCAAGTATAGTGTACAGTGTTAAGGAAATCATAATAGATCATGATATGATATTCCTGCTATACTAGTAAGTACTTGTGCTTAAATTATCCCTAATCATAGTATTAATGAGACAATATATTATTAATGCACCAAGACTAGCACTTGTTAGACTTCTTAATTATGTCAAGCAGTTCTCACATGTGAATATTACGATACTTAAAATTAACATGTGGATGCTTGTTATCGAAATAAATTCATTAGATGACCTAACTATGAGATAATTACATGGATAACTATTTAGTGTCAGTGATAGGATCTCATTATAACAAAAATGCATGCACCCTTAGATTTGAGATCTCCAAGATACTTTGTATGCTAAGTGCTATATTTTGATTCCTATTCTTGGAATCTTTTCAAGACAGGCCCTAGAGAGAACATTGGGTACAACATGAAGTCTACGAAAGTAGTCAGATGATTAACAAATGATTCATCACTCATAATAGTAGAAGAGTATATCTCACGGCCACTTGTAGAGAACCATTACTTAAGAAATCCTTAGCCGAGGCAACTATATGTTAGAAATAGTTCCAAATGATAACCAGGTTGAGTAATAGATTATATAACAAGTACTAGTTAATTTGGATTAGAAGTAATTATATTCTAGAAGGAATGGTCACTAATTTTATACTCTAAACCAAATAAAATATAGAATGATTAAATGAATTTATTACACTGATATTTTGCAATTGAAAAGTTCATGTCAAGCTACTTAACTTTCTAGACTTTTGTATAATCAAAATGTATTGCTAGATGCCGCTCTTGATATGTTAAATATGAATTTATTAATTAAAGAATTAATAAATCAATCTAAATTAGAATTAATAAGTTAATTCTAATTACCAAGGATTACCAGTCCTATTAGTTCATATTTTGCTACAAATAAACCACAAAGCCTAATAGATCACGCACAATAGATGAATGAGTACCTAAGATCTTATATGATAATATTATTGGGTTAATTTGTGATAAGAAATAATTATGAGTGCAAATGATAAAGTAGTTATAATTCTAATGGCCAAAATGCAATTAATGAAACTTGTGGACTTAATAGCAATTTAAAAATCCCAAGCCCATAAAGGAAAAGGCTTTATTAATTATTTCCTAAAAGGATTAGGAAACTGGCATGGGGTTTCTTCTTGTTTCCAGTGGTGGTGATTTTCCTATATATATGCAGGTTTGAATAATGTCGTACCAGTTGAAGAGAAAAATATATTGTAGCCTTTTCTTTCATCTTCCCAGAAACCAATTAAAATCCCGCCGCCATAAATGAAATTGGTAGCACAAATTTCTGGTGCGGATGTTTATGGAGAAATTTTCATACTTGGAATTTAATGGTTCATGCTTGCATAATATCTAGAAGAGTTTTATGCATAGAGAAAAATTTTAAAAGTTATAAATTTTAAGGAAATGAATTTTTTCTCCTTTATCTGGACCATTTTAATTATATATGTATGATCCTATTACGTGGATTTCATTTTATTTTTCTAATGCACATAAATTATTTTACATAATCGAAATCTAATAGTGATATCAGATTGTTTTTGTATGTATTTTATGAGTTTTGTTTGCATTATGAATTTGTTTCATAAATATTTGGCTTCCAGAGAAAACAATTGTTTGCTTCTGAAATTTTGGTTTGAACAATTGTTGAAATTTGTTTCAGTAATGATTTATGAAATCCTGAGTATGGCGTTGTTTTGTTCTAGGATTTATGAAGAAGTCGTTCTTCAATACGGATTGTTGTTTTGTGTTCATTGAGAAGATTATCCATTCTGGAAGATGAATTGAAATAGTGGACTTTCGTTTTACTGAAAAATACTGAACAAAAAAAAAAAAAAAAAAGGAAAAGAACTGGGCATTGTTTTTGTAAGCTGAAAAGGAAATAGCGAAAAAGAAAAAAAAAATCGTAAACCAGAGAGAAAATAGGCTCCCTGGGTATCCTAGGTACTTCCCTAGGCAGCTTAGGGGACCTAAGACTTCTCTAGGCCGCTCAAGACTTCCTTGGGCTTGCACTATTTAAAAAAAAAAAAAAATTTTCCCCTTTTCCAGAAACGTTTTTCTTCTTTTAAAGGAAGCACATAAGTTTTTCAAATTTTGATTTTGCGGCTAACTATTTTATTTTTTCAAAATAATAATTTTGAAATTTATATTTTATGTGTTTTTATTTTGCTTATTAGGCTTTAATCATATTTTGGCATGGTGACTTTGTTATGTACTAGGGGTCAAAATTTAATTTTATATCATGCATTTTTATTACTTTGTTTTAAATAAATAACGCCTGTGAGTCCTACCTTTTGCTATAATTCTTGTGTAATTTCTCTTCTCATCTAATTTCCCTTGAATGTAATTCGGGGTTTTTTTATTATAAATTTATGTAATTAGATTACATAGGTTAGAGAGGAATAAAAATATTTTTCAATCTTATGGAGATGGTGACTAAGGACAAAGCGGAGGATGGTAAGACCTTTTTCTCAAACATGTATAAACACATAGGTATGACCAAAAATAATTTCCTGCATGGCTCAAGGAAATTAATTTAGTAAAGTCTAAAACCAAGCCATGTAATTGAGTTTATTACTATTTTGTCAATTTGTTGATTTTATGCATGCCAAATGATAAGACTATTAATTAAAGTATAAAATCCCTCAATCAATATTAAGTCTAAAAGCCTTCTATTAATATAGTAAGAGTGAGAGTTCTTTTATGAGATTAAGTTGTTAGGCACACCTAAGCCTACTCGACATTTAGCATGTTCAAACTATGGAATTTGATTGCGGATTAATGAGTTGGATTTAATTAATATCATTATTCTAATTGGGCACACTGAAGTACAAAGAATATTAGAGGCAAGGTTGGGTTAGCACTAAAAGATTTAAGATTAAAAGATGCTAATCACCCAATAATCCGGTAGTTGCATTTGATGCAATTGGTATTAGATACCTACTATTGAATTTAAGAGTAGTTTGCTAGGCATACCTAAGGTCATTGTTAAGGAATTTGGATACTGGTCCATAGGAAAGCTTCTAATGGGCTTTCCTGAATCAATAGTGGAGGCTATTGATTTGAGTAAAATAGTGGAATAAATACGCACTTAATTAAGGACCTAATAAATTGCATTTCATGTGCATATACATTTTACTAATATCCCTATTTTACATGTAGATCATTTGCATCATTTCGATCAATTAGAACTTATGTAGAATATTGGAAACGAACAGGCTTATTGAGACTAATTTTTTGGACTGATATAGAAACTTGAGAGTTGTTCTCAAACCAAAAAAGTTGCTGATGTTAGATGCTCCTATTCTATCACCTCCAGTCATAGATGCTCTTGTTGAAGAGAACAAGATTGACAAGAAGTACAAGGAGGATAGTGATATAATAACTTGTATGATGTTAGTATTACTGAACTCTAATATGCAAAAGCAACATGAGCATAAGGATGCTTATTCTATCAACTTCCATTTAAGGGAGTTGTTTGATTAACAAGCAAGAATAGAGAGATATAAGATCTCTAAATTGTTATTCTGTTCTAAGATGGTAGAGGACACTTTAGTAGCAACATATATAGGCATAAAATGTTGGGCTTTATTGAGAAACTTATATCTCTTGGTTTCATGATAGATCATGAATCAAGGGTTGACTTAATTTTGCAGCCTTTGCCAAGTAATTTTTCACAATTTGTGATAAACTACCAGATGAACAAGATTAAGACCATACTACCTGAGTTTATCAACATTCTCAAGACAACTGAGTCTTTCATGAAGAAGAAAGACAATATAGTCATGTTAGTGTATTCTTTTACTCCTAAGAAGAAAGTTCTTAAAAAGAAGAAGAAGAATCCAACTAAGCCCAAAAATGGGGTGAAGAAGAAAAAGAAAGCAACCAAAAGTCCATGTTACCATTATGGCAAGATGGACCATTGGAGGCGCAACTACAAAAGTTACCTGGAGACTATTAAGGAAGAGAAAGAGAATAAGAAGCTAGCTGGTACTTCTACTTATACTACTGGTATGTTTATAATTGAGATTAATACTGCTTTTAATAATGAGATATGGGCATTGGATATTGGATGTAGATCTTATTTATGTAATAATTTATAAGAACTACAGGGTAGTAGAATGTTAGAGAAAGGTGATGTAGACCTGTATACTGCAAATAGAGTAAAGGCTGCTACACTTGTTATGGGGACTTATCATCTACACTTATCTTCTAGATTAGTGCTATAACTTACAAACTGTTATTACTTTCCAGTTTTGTTGAAAAACATTATCCCAGTTACTTGTTTAGTTTTACTTGGATTTTATTTAATCTTTGAGAATAAAAGTTTTTTTTCATTAAATAATATACATTATGGTATTGCAACTTTGATGAATGGTTCATTTGTTCTAGACATGGAAAATCAAGTTCTCAACTAAAGAAAAAAATAATACGAACTCATCTTACTTAGAGCATTATCATTTAGGTCATGTAAACGAGAATTGCATTTTTAAGTTACACTAACTTGGTGATTTAGGATCATTGGATTATGAATTATATGATATATATAAATCATGTTTATTGGTAAACTAACAAAAACATATTCTTCTAAGAAAGGGGAAAGAGCTAAGTAATTATCAAAATGAATACCAATAACATTACAAGAAAAAGAAGAGGTTGTCAATACTTCATAACCTTTATTGATGATATTCTCAAATTGGGTATTTGCATTTAATGAAATAAAAATATGCCTTTTGACAAGTTCAAAGAATTAAGGAATGAAGTGGAGAAACAATTTGTTAAAAGTATTAAAACTCTAAGATCTAATAAAGGGGGTGAATTTTTAAACTAAGAATTTCAAAGTTATCTTAGAGATAATAGAATATTATCTCAGTATACTCCTTCACATATACCCTAGTATAATAGTGTATCTGAAAAAATGAATAGAACCCTATTATATATGGTTCTAACCATAATAGCTTTTGTGGAATTACCCAAATCGTTTTGGGAATTTGCATTAGAAACGACTTTTTATATTTTAAATAGAGTTCTATAAAAAAACTGATTGATATCATCCTATATGAGTTATTTTTTAGTAAGAGACTAAAATTAGATCACTTGAGAATTTGAGAACGTCCTACTTATGTTAGTAGAACAAAATCAGACAAATTAGAAAATAAGTCGATAAGTGTTTGTTTGTTGGATATCTAAAAGAGTCATATGGATATTATTTATATATTTTTTCAGAAAACCAAGTGTTTTTTTCAAAGCATGTTGTCTTCTTAGAAAATGAATTCATACTTCAAGGAGATAGTGGGAGTAAAATTGAACTTAGTGAAGTTCAGAAAGAACAAACAAACAATGCTCATCCAGATGATTCGGAATCTATTAACAAAATAGACGAACATTCAAATAAACAAGAACTTCATAGGTCCAGTAGGATGCCTGTGGCAGCTAAGAGATACAGATTTCTCATTAGTGACCATAATAATTTATTACTCATTGAAGAATATAAGCCTACCACTTACAAGGAGGTTCTGAAAAGTTTAGAATCTAACAAATGACTTGAAGTCATGAAGTCAGAAATAAATTTCATGGATGACAACCAAGTTTGGACTATAGTTGATCCACTCAAAGGGATAAAACCCATAGGGTGCAAATGGGTTTTAAAGAAGAAAACTGACAAGGATGGTAAAGTCATTACCTATAAGGTAAGACTGGTTGTAAAAGGTTTTCGCCAGCAACAAAGTATTGACAATAACAAAAAATTTTACTAGTAGCAATACTAAAATCTATAAGAATATTCGTAGCACTTGCCGCTTATTAAAACTATGAGATTTGACAAATGAATGTGAAAATAACTTTTGTTAATGGAAATTTGATTTAGAAAGTGTACATAACACAATCTGAGGATTTCTCATCTAATGGTTACACTAAAGTGTGCAAGCTGAAAAGATTCATTTATAGACTAAAGAAAGCCTCTAGGAGATGAAACATCCATTTTGATGAAATAATTAAGGAATTTGGTTTCATTCAAAATATAGATAAACCTTGTTTGAACAAGAAGGTTAGTAGGAGTGTAATTGTTTTCCTATTACAATATTTAGATGAAATATTGCTAATAAGAAATGTTGTCCATACTCTTCAATTAGTCAAAATTTGGTTATCAAAGAAATTCTCTATGAAAGACCTTGGAGAAGTGACCTAAATTCTAGGAATAAAGATCTATGGAGATAGATTAAATATGTAACTCAGTCTTTCATAGTCTACATATATAAAAAAAATGCTAAAGAGGTTTAACAATGATCAATCCAAAAGGGAATTCTTATTTATAACCTATGGATGGGATAAGCCTTTCAAAATCCATGTATTTTCAAACACAAGATGGAAGGGATCACATAAATATAACACTATATGCTTTGGCTGTTGGATCTATCATGGATGTTGTGATATGTATTAAGCTTGATGTATTGTGTGCTCTTAGTTCATTGTGTAGATGCCAATATGACCCTGAAGAAGGTCATTAGGTGGCTATGAAGAATATCCTTAAGTACTTAAAAAGAACAAATGATATATTCTTGATATATAGAGAGGGCAACTTACAAGTCAAAGGGTATATAATGATGCTAGTTTCAAAACTTATAAGGATGATTTCAAATCCTAATCTAGCTATGTGTTAAATTTTGGTGGTGGGGCGATAAGTTGGAAAAGTTCTGAACAAGATATAA
>JANUWF010000193.1:0-39262 GCA_026120185.1 Voacanga thouarsii
TTATTATAAATTTATGTAATTAGATTACATAGGTTAGAGAGGAATAAAAATATTTTTCAATCTTATGGAGATGGTGACTAAGGACAAAGCGGAGGATGGTAAGACCTTTTTCTCAAACATGTATAAACACATAGGTATGACCAAAAATAATTTCCTGCTTGGCTCAAGGAAATTAATTTAGTAAAGTCCAAAACCAAGCCATGTAATTGAGTTTATTACTATTTTGTCAATTTGTTGATTTTATGCATGCCAAATGATAAGACTATTAATTAAAGTATAAAATCCCTCAATCAATATTAAGTCTAAAAGCCTTCTATTAATATAGTAAGAGTGAGAGTTCTTTTATGAGATTAAGTTGTTAGGCACACCTAAGCCTACTCGACATTTAGCATGTTCAAACTATGGAATTTGATTGCGGATTAATGAGTTGGATTTAACTAATATCATTATTCTAATTGGGCACATTGAAGTACAAAGAATATTAGAGGCAAGGTTGGGTTAGCACTAAAAGATTTAAGATTAAAAGATGCTAATCACCCAATAATCCGGTAGTTGCATTTGATGTAATTGGTATTGGATACCTACTATTGAATTTAAGAGTAGTTTGTTAGGCCTACCTAAGGTCATTGTTAAGGAATTTGGATACTGGTCCATAGGAAAGCTTCTAATGGGCTTTCCTGAATCAATAGTGGAGGCTATTGATTTGAGTAAAATAGTGGAATAAATACGCACTTAATTAAGGACCTAATAAATTGCATTTCATGTGCATATACATTTTACTAATATCCCTATTTTACATGTAGATTATTTGCATCATTTCGATCAATTAGAACTTATGTAGAATATTGGAAACGAACAGGCTTATTGAGACTAATTTTTTGGACTGGTATAGAAACTTGAGAGTTGTTCTCAAACCAAAAAAGTTGCTGATGTTAGATGCTCCTATTCTATCACCTCCAGTCATAGATGCTCTTGTTGAAGAGAACAAGATTGACAAGAAGTACAAGGAGGATAGTGATATAATAACTTGTATGATGTTAGTATTACTGAACTCTAATATGCAAAAGCAACATGAGCATAAGGATGCTTACTCTATCAACTTCCATTTAAGGGAGTTATTTGATTAACAAGCAATAATAGAGAGATATAAGATCTCTAAATTGTTATTCTGTTCTAAGATGGTAGAGGACACTTTAGTAGCAACATATATAGGCATAAAATGTTGGGCTTGATTGAGAAGCTTATATCTCTTGGTTTCGTGATAGATCATGAATCAAGGGTTGACTTAATTTTGCAGCCTTTGCCAAGTAATTTTTCACAATTTGTGATAAACTACTAGATGAACAAGATTAAGACCATACTACCTGAGTTTATCAACATTCTCAAGACAACTGAGTCTTTCATGAAGAAGAAAGACAATATAGTCATGTTAGTGTATTCTTCTACTCCTAAGAAGAAAGTTCTTAAAAAGAAGAAGAAGAATCCAACTAAGCCCAAAAATGGGGTGAAGAAGAAAAAGAAAGCAACCAAAAGTCCATGTTACCATTATGGCAAGATGGACCATTGGAGGCGCAACTACAAAAGTTACCTGGAGACTATTAAGGAAGAGAAAGAGAATAAGAAGCTAGCTGGTACTTCTACTTATACTACTGGTATGTTTATAATTGAGATTAATACTGCTTTTAATAATGAGATATGGGCATTGGATATTGGATGTAGATCTTATTTATGTAATAATTTATAAGAACTACAGGGTAGTAGAATGTTAGAGAAAGGTGATGTAGACCTGTATACTCGCAAATAGAGTAAAGGTCTGCTGCACTTGTTATGGGGACTTATCATCTACACTTATCTTCTAGATTAGTGCTATAACTTACAAACTATTATTACTTTCTAGTTTTGTTGAAAAACATTATCCCAGTTACTTGTTTAGTTTTACTTGGATTTTATTTAATCTTTGAGAATAAAAGTTTTTTTTCATTAAATAATATACATTATGGTATTGCAACTTTGATGAATGGTTCATTTGTTCTAGACATGGAAAATCAAGTTCTCAACTAAAGAAAAAAATAATACGAACTCATCTTACTTAGAGCATTATCATTTAGGTCATGTAAACGAGAATTGCATTTTTAAGTTACACTAACTTGGTGATTTAGGATCATTGGATTATGAATTATATGATATATATAAATCATGTTTATTAGTAAACTAACAAAAACATATTCTTCTAAGAAATGGGAAAGAGCTAAGTAATTATCAAAATGAATACCAATAACATTACAAGAAAAAGAAGAGGTTATCAATACTTCATAACCTTTATTGATGATATTCTCAAATTGGGTATTTGCATTTAATGAAATAAAAATATGCCTTTTGACAAGTTCAAAGAATTAAGGAATGAAGTGGAGAAACAATTTGTTAAAAGTATTAAAACTCTAAGATCTAATCAAGGAGGTGAATTTTTAAACTAAGAATTTCAAAGTTATCTTAGAGATAATAGAATATTATCTCAGTATACTCCTTCACATATACCCTAGTATAATAGTGTATCTGAAAAAATGAATAGAACCCTATTATATATGGTTCTAACCATAATAGCTTTTGTGGAATTACCCAAATCGTTTTGGGAATTTGCATTAGAAACGACTTTTTATATTTTAAATAGAGTTCTATAAAAAAACTGATTGATATCATCCTATATGAGTTATTTTTTAGTAAGAGACTAAAATTAGATCACTTGAGAATTTGAGAACGTCCTACTTATGTTAGTAGAACAAAATCAGACAAATTAGAAAATAAGTCGATAAGTGTTTGTTTGTTGGATATCTAAAAGAGTCATATGGATATTATTTATATATTTTTTCAGAAAACCAAGTGTTTTTTTCAAAGCATGTTGTCTTCTTAGAAAATGAATTCATACTTCAAGGAGATAGTGAGAGTAAAATTGAACTTAGTGAAGTTCGAAAAGAACAAACAAACAATGCTCATCCGGATGATTCGGAATCTATTAACAAAATAGACGAACATTCAAATAAACAAGAACTTCATAGGTCCAATGAGGATGCCCTGTGGCAGCTAAGAGATACAGATTTCTCATTAGTGACCATAATAATTTATTACTCATTGAAGAATATAAGCCTACCACTTACAAGGAGGTTCTCGAAAAGTTTAGAATCTAACAAATGACTTGAAGTCATGAAGTCAGAAATAAATTTCATGGATGACAACCAAGTTTGGACTATAGTTGATCCACTCAAAGGGATAAAACCCATTGGGTGCAAATGGGTTTTAAAGAAGAAAACTGACAAGGATGGTAAAGTCATTACCTATAAGGTAAGACTGGTTGTAAAAGGTTTTCGCCAGCAACAAAGTATTGACAATAACAAAAAATTTTACTAGTAGCAATACTAAAATCTATAAGAATATTCGTAGCACTTGCCGCTTATTAAAACTATGAGATTTGACAAATGAATGTGAAAATAACTTTTGTTAATGGAAATTTGATTTAGAAAGTGTACATAACACAACTCGAGGATTTCTCATCTAATGGTTACACTAAAGTGTGCAAGCCGAAAAGATTCATTTATAGACTAAAGCAAGCCTCTAGGAGATGAAACATCCATTTTGATGAAATAATTAAGGAATTTGGTTTCATTCAAAATATAGATAAACCTTGTTTGAACAAGAAGGTTAGTAGGAGTGTAATTGTTTTCCTATTACAATATTTAGATGAAATATTGCTAATAAGAAATGTTGTCCATACTCTTCAATTAGTCAAAATTTGGTTATCAAAGAAATTCTCTATGAAAGACCTTGGAGAAGTGACCTAAATTCTAGGAATAAAGATCTATGGAGATAGATTAAATATGTAACTCAGTCTTCATAGTCTACATATATAAAAAAAATGCTAAAGAGGTTTAACAATGATCAATCCAAAAGGGAATTCTTATTTATAACCTATGGATGGGATAAGCCTTTCAAAATCCATGTATCTTCAAACACAAGATGGAAGGGATCACATAAATATAACACTATATGCTTTGGCTGTTGGATCTATCATGGATGTTGTGATATGTATTAAGCTTGATGTATTGTGTGCTCTTAGTTCATTGTGTAGATGCCAATCTGACCCTGAAGAAGGTCATTAGGTGGCTATGAAGAATATCCTTAAGTACTTAAAAAGAACAAATGATATATTCTTGATATATAGAGAGGGCAACTTACAAGTCAAAGGGTATATAATGATGCTAGTTTCAAAACTTATAAGGATGATTTCAAATCCTAATCTAGCTATGTGTTGAATTTTGGTGGTGGGGCAGTAAGTTGGAAAAGTTCTGAACAAGATATAACTGTTGATTCAACCAGTAAAGTTGGGCACACTGTGGCTTCTGAAGCAGCTAAGAAGGCGGTCTGAATCAAGAAGTTTATAAAAGAACTCAGAGGGAAACATGGCATGGTTGATCCGATATCTTTGTATTGTAATAACAATAGAGCTATTGCACAAGCAAAGGAACTACGATCTCATCAATGATCCAAGCATGTACTTAGGTGCTATTACTTGATACGAGAGATCACTGATAGGAAAGATATAAAGATAGAGAGAGTTTCCCCTTATCAGAACATAGTTGAGATGACAAGGCTAAAGAACACAGAGAGTTTCCCCCTTATCCAACATGCCGACTCCTTTGTTGTACCAAATGACAAGGCTATTTTTGTGAAGGCAGCTGGTGGATTTAACAGGGGCCGTGTTTATGGGATGGGATTAGAGGCTGGTCAAGTTAGGGAGCAGTTGCATTAGTCTCAACTATAGGATCCTCTTCTTCTGCAGCTGCTGTTGTTGATCAAATAGTTGAGACTAGGGTTTAGTAGATGATTCAGGAGGTTGAGGACCAATGGAGGAGTTAAGAGGATATGTACAGGTGGCATGTGGAGAGGATTAGAAAGAGGATTGAGAAGGTTAAAAGGAGAGATGAGGCAAGAGATATGGCCTCACTTCTTGGATAGAAGCGATGTATGAGAAGATGAGAGTGTCTGCACCAGAGTTGTTATCGTTATTTGATAATAGTGATGGTGTTCTATTTGTTTCCCCACCTAATCATCATCTAAGTCTTAGCATTGCATTTGATGATCCTCCCCCTTCTCCTTTGGCTGGTGTTGCTGTTCCTTTACCTGTATAATTGTATTATTTGTATTATTTACCCAATGCTATATTTTACTTATGTATATATACATGTTTAGATTATTATAGCTGTAGTTTTCTCTTCATATTTGCAGTAATTTATTGATGAGTTCAGAATTTTATTAGAATTTAATTTGCTTTGCATTTTATTATTGCTTTGTAAGATTTCTATTAGTTAAACAATATTATTGGTTTGATATATAAATGGTTATTAGTGGGGAAAAAATCTTAAATTATTAATAGATTTGCAATGAATCCATCACTAAAGTGTTATATACAGTGAACATTTATCAATGGAATTTTTTTTAAAAAAACAACAAACATCACAAAGCCATTGCTATTTATAATGGAGTAGTGACAAAATTATTACATATTAAGTAAACTAGCCAAAAAAAGTTGTCACTAAGTTATTGTAACTTGTAAGAACTTAACAATAGTGTCGTAGCTAATCTGTAGCTAAGTTTATATGCTTCTTTCTTTAACCAGATAGTTTGCCTTAGAAATTGCGACTGTGTTGTCTTCCTATTGCTATTAGCGACCAATTTATTTGCAGTAAGTTGGCCACTATAAAACCGTCACAAATCTCGATTGCGATAGCTTTATGATGGATTTGGCCATCATTGATCTTAGTTTTTCTTATTATGTAAGGGAGGCTGCTAAAAAGCTTAATTCCTAAGCTCTTGCCTCCATTTTTAGCCCTTGTGTGCTTTCTCTCATTTTTTCTCTTTGTTATAAAGTACCCTAACCTACTTTCACCAATAGAATAACCTATGAGGTTGAGAAGATACTTTGGAATACTAGGAGCGATCTTTGTGTGAATTCATGTGAAGGAGTAATAGATTAGCTGATATTCCTACTAGTTCCACCCTAAGATTGAAAATTAAACAAGTCTTAGGCAGCTTGCTACTCTAGAAAATCCACTCATACCTACTATTTCTTCTTCTACAAAAACAAAAAGTAAGTATGTCATCCTAAAACTCTTATTTTAATTATATTATGCTATGTTTGTGTGATTTTTGTTCGTACAAGCGCTATTAAAGCATCTGGTTCAAACATATAGTGGCATGTTTATGGTAATAACATGTGGGGGTTCCATAAAAATCAAGTTTTTGTGATTTATATGATCTCATATGATTGGTAACTCGATCACATGTAAACCTTGTGAGTAGAGGTATAGAATCCTATAATTATTTTTCCACTAGTTTTTAGTTTTGATTAGAATCTAATATACATCTTGCATGTGGAGGTATAGTTAATTGTAAAAGATTCATTTATTTTTGTTGCTTAAAAGCTTTCATTTTTTACATGTTCTAAACATAAAAAGAATTAATTGCTAGCAGTGATGGACAGAAGAGAAAATTGCTGAAAATGGAAAAATGAGCAAAATTAGAACTTACTCGAGACTGAACCTGTTGGGAATATGCACTCAAAGACTAAGAAATCTATAAAGACATTGATTTTAAATAATAATAGCATTCTATTTAACATGTTTTTATTCACATTTTTTAATACATAAAGGTTTAGGTATATTAATAAGTGATCTATGAATTAGGTCGTGCTTCACAGTAAAGTATAAATTATGGATATTTAGTGATGCGTGCTTTGTGTGCATACTCATACTCATAGGGATCATTTTTCTTTATTTGCTTTTTTCAGATTTTTATTAAGTCATTTGTTTTATTTCTTTTATGTTACTATTTTCTTTATTCTTTTATTTGTGTTTTATTTTGTAGGATTGAATAAAATCTTCTTGGATGTGCTCAAATTCTTTCTTCCAAGGTTTACCATCTTTTAGAGCTTATTGCACTTGGGGAGTATTGCTTAACTTTCTACCCTTTATTATTTTTGGTCCCTTTAAATGGTGCTTTATTGTGTTAATTTTTTGGCCAATAAGGACTTTGTCCAGTTTAAGTGTGGGGGAGTGGTTGGTGATATTCTTTGTCTAAGTGTTTATCAATTTTCCTGGTGTTTCTTAAAATTTTGAGCTGATTGAGCTAATTTAATTTTTTTTTTAAAAGTAGAAAGAATTTAAAATTTAGAAATTTTTGAAACTTTTGAGTAAACTATGAGCTACAGTTTCTTGAATTTTGATTATTATGGTATTGTTATTATTTTTCTATAAGAATTTGATTTAAGACTTATTTAGTTGGGTTTAGTTTTGTGTAAACCTGTATATTAAAAGTGATATAGGCTAAGTCCTAAGAATTTGAATTAACCTTGTTTATATTTTAGTAGATATTATGGCATTTTATTTCTTGGGGATTGATGTTGATTTTGTGAGGAAATATAAGTAGGGAATTTTAGTTAATTTTTGTTCTATGGTTTTCTAAACTAGTCCTTGTTTTGAGATTAAGGACTAGAGTGGTAAAATCATGAGAGAAGGAAAAAAAAAGAAAAAGAAGAAGAAACCAAACCCTGAAAAAAATGATGAACAGAGTGAAGAAGAAGAAGAAGAAGAAGAAGAAGAAGAAGAAAGAGAGATTTCTACTGAAAATGGGGTTAATAAGAAGAAAAGTAGCAAGTATTGTTTGATGCACTATCCTGAAACTATCTTGAAGGCAGAAGGTAAAAGAAGAGAAGGAAAAGCAAAAAAAGAAGAAGAAGAAAAAAAGAAATTAATATGGCTAATGTGGTGAGTGAAGAGAAATCTATTCACTTGAGGCTATGAATTCCCAAGAAAAATATGGTGAGAATGTACCTAGTTTGCTACTTGGACTGCAGTAGTTTGGAAATTGTAGAACTGAAGTTGATTATTATTCCGAACTTGTATGAACCACAATGTTTGAATTATTGACTTAAAGAATGGGGTAAAACACGTTTAATGAATATAAACTTGTTAAACTCAACTTCAATGGCCATGGTGATATCTATCTTAATAAATAAGTTTACATAAAATTGGCATGGTTAAATAGGCGTTGGATTGAATTCTTTAACTGGAAGAAGGATACTATCTTTACTATAATGGCCATGTTCACTATAATCTTGTTGCTCATGAGCTATTTGGTTGGCGTGTTTAGTTTTGTTTTCTTGAGGACAAGCAAAGCTTAAGTGTGAGGGAATGCGATGAGGCCTAAATTTACTTATATTTTCCTAGTTATTTTAGGTCATCTTTTGAAGTTTTCATACAATAACTAGCTAATTCTCTTCCTATTTGATCTTTTGCTTGTGGAAAGGTTGTTTTGAGTTTTTATATAGAAATTGATGAAATTTGAGCAAATGTGAAGCATTCCAGCATAGACCAGGCACCTACTCAAGGGAAGTTGCCCGGCGCTGACCCAATACCAGAAGGAATTCGAGAAACAGAGGAAAAATAGAGCAAAACAAAGGAAAAATTAGATGAACTAGGGATTTCTAGAGCTGAACCGGTGTCGGCCCAGTCAAAGTGAACGGGTGCTGGGTTAGGTATTTTAAGGTTGTTTGAGATCCGATTTTATGCAAAACTGGAGGATGCTAAGAATTCTTTTAGGTATCTGACTTATACTTGGTCTAAAATTCTTTTGGAGTGATTTTGGCAACCTGAAACGCTATAAATACCAGAGAATAAAAATCTCTAAACTAGTTTTTACCTTTAGGACTTGCCAACCGATAGGAAACTCCTAGAGATATACTAAGATTTAGGAGGATCAACAAGATTCTTGGAGAAGGAAAAGAGATTAACCAAGAAAGTTTCAAAGAAGAAGAAAAAGGGTTGCTTGTCTATGAGTGGTTTCTTTTTCTCTTCTTTGTAATTTATTAGCAATTTGAGTTTTAATTATTTTTAATTGTATGTAGAGGTTGTTTTTGGATTCATGATATTTAATTTATTTAGTATTTGATCAATTAATTGTTGTTCTTGGTATTTGATTACTTGTTTTTTTTTTTTAATTTTATGAATTGATAAAGTTGAGTTTCCTTTCTAATGGACTTGGAAAATGAAGTTAGGAGTTGATTTGAATCTAATTAATTCTATAATTGTTATCTTAAGTAGATTGGGTAGGAAGGTTAAGAATTGAACTTAAGTAATCAAAGATTAGTTGATTTCTCCTAGAGTATAGGGTTATTGGCTAATTTTATGTTTATATCGCCTAGAGTATAGGGATATCATTTATGAGGAATAAGTTTCATACGTTTTTTAGTTTGAGTCAGAAATCTATTAAATTGGCTAGGAGATAGTGATTTCATAGATTTAGAAAGAAGTGGAGTCTTTTTTTTTTTTTTTCATGATACTAAGATGATAATTAATTGTGATAATTGCTAGTCAATCACTATCATGTATTCAAGAATTTCTATCTATTTATATGTCTTTTGTCCTTATTTTCACTCATTGATTATCCTTGTCACTTTTCTTTGTAATTTGATTTTCTCTAGTATATTAGATTAGTAGGTTATTTATTTTTATTTTTTTTATTTTATTGGCTAAATAATAAAGATTTCAGTAAAGTAAGGTAGGAGCCTAAGTTCATGTAGATTCGATATTTGTTATTCCCTATACTATGTGATGGGTATACTTGCCCATATGTGTAGCTTTAGTTGTTAGCATTTTTATTAAAACTTGATTATTTGTGGCCCCTTGTTGTTAATTTTTCCAACACTAAAAACACCTATAGTATTATCTTACACTGTTCTCTCATTTTCTTATCCCAATCCACATTTACTTAAATTCACAAGTTGGGACTATTTAGAAGATCATAGAAAATAAACAAGCCAAAAATTCCCTGCTTATATTTCATCACAAGTTTCTCATCCATTCTCAAGAAATAAAAGTGTTAAATATTTACTAAACTCTAAACAAGGTTAAGCCAACTTCTCAAAACTCAGTCTATATCATATAAAATATACATGCTTATCTAGGAATATCCAAGTTAAAACAACTTCATATCAAATTTTCATGCCAAGGGAAAAAAAATAACAAGATCACCGGAGTCTAAGTATGTCAAAAATTAAATAATTTTGGCTCATTTTTACCCAACTTTAATGAGAGAAATAGCCAAGGAAATGAGAAGAAATTCAATAAATATTTTTGCAAGAAAGAAAGTCTAATTCTCTTCCCCATACCTAAACAAGATAATGTCCTCATTGGCCACAATTGAAACAATTAACATATCCAACTATGACTTAAAAAAATGGAGAAAGGAGAAAGGGAAAAGTAGTACTCCCAAGTGTGTGACACGTAATTCTGCAATATTGTTGAGGAGAAGGGATATAGCATTATTCTACGTGTTCTAAAAAGTTACTTCCACAATCACAAAAATAATTATATACATGAGTGAATGGAGATCAAAATAAACTAAAAGCATAATATAAATGAAATAGATTGGAATATACTAATTATCCATGAAAACTATAAAAATACATACAAGAAATATTTCAACAAAATAAAATAAAATGATAAAGGTAGAGTTGTCAGAATACGCTAGTGGGAACCGCTTGTGCCAATACCCGAGTGGCGGTTTGGTGTCGGCGGCCGCTACTTCGTATCTTGGGTCTCCTACTGTTGCTAAAACTATGAAGGTTGTAGTAGTTGTGGCTCCTCAACTCCCTACCTCCTCCCCTCTCAGAGTCAAACACCTCTCTACTCTCCTATCATATAGAACCCACAGTTGATTAGCGTCCTATCGGAAACTATATCTCCTGAGATGGTGGTGACTGGTACCTTTTTCTCAGTGGGTACTTGGAAATGTTGGAGGATACGAGTGATCAAGAAAGATGAAAGCTCTAGAGACATAATAAGATGCTACCATTTCTCTCATATATATATAAGGACAATAAGGGCTAGAGGGATAGGCTTAGAGTGTAACATCTTGTGGAGAGCATAAATGTCTATCATTCTAGATTCATTAAGGCTATTGGCTCTAGAGGCTACATTAAATCCCAGGAGATAGATGAGAAGTCTGTGCTGGGGAGGCATATTGGTAACTTGGATGATCATGGTCTACCTCGCTTGGGTATACTATAGCAAAAACTCTTTGGAAGGAATGAGTAAATCTCTAGATGCTCTCAGAATCTACTCTCTTATTATATGTATCTATCTCCACCTAGGGGTTGTCATCCTCTACCCCAATAATCCTAGCCAGTAACCACCTAGTCAAGTTAATGGGTAACCCTGTAACCAAAGTATCAATATTCTCTAGCATGACATGTCACTTCTCTGACATGTTGGTAAAGAATTCTTTCATTAATGTAAGGCAATAGGCACCATTCAAACCTAAGATAGGAGCCCATCTCATCTATCTAAAAGTATCCTCTAATCTCATGTCCTCTCAAATCTAAAGTCTAAAGTCTTTTCCGTAATAATCTTGTCGTGGAGTCTTGTCAGATACCATTCCTAACAAGATGCATCTACAAAATGTCCAGGAGATGGGAGTATGGTTTGTAATAGCGGTAGGCTACTATGAAAAAAGAAGCTTCATTCCTATTCCTCTAAGGAGGAAGCATTGAAGATTTGAAAGGCATGGCAAAGAACAAAAGAAATAAGGGGATAAAAGAAATTGGTAGAAAAAGATACTGGGTACCCTGTCAAATTAACATATAACTCCCTACAGTATTTTAACACCGATAAAAATTCTCCAAACATTCACAATCCAAACTACAAATCACCATAATATATCACCCAATTTCAAGCCTAAATCCACGAAACCGCAGAGATTACCGAAACTCAATCCAAAACACAAAGCAACTCCAAACCATAGCCACAACCAAAATCATAAAAACTTAAATTAAACTATGAAATAAAGATAAAAGAATTTAAGAACAACATATATATCCAAGTTAGCTCAAGAGCCATATCAAAATCCATATAAAACACGAACATTAAATCTATGCTATATCTAACTTCAAAAAACAAAACTACTTTCAATTCAGCCACTAAACATGCAACTTAGCATTCACTAGAATTAGCCTTATACCACAATATAGTGGAATCGCAAAATCTCACAACATCTCAGTTCATTGGATTTAATAGAAATATGGCATAACTTCATGCAGAAGAGTATATTCAACAAAGTAGCATTGAAAATTTAAATTCAAATTAATCCTAAAAAGTCATAATATAACTACAATTCCTCCTGCAATTTACATTTATGCCCAATATCATATTGCCTCATCCTCCTTAATGTTATAAAATTTTAGAATACACCATCTCTAAAAAAGTAAAATATGGTTCAAGGGCTACCAAAAATAGCAACAGCAGAACAATTTTAGACCCGAAATAATATAAGGAGATCATTTCAAATTCACCCCAAATAATAATAATAATAATAATAATAATAATAATAATAATAATAATAATAATAATAATAATAATAATAATAATAATAATAATAATAATAATAATAATAATAATAATAAAATAAGTAGTAAATCTCATTATTCAAAAAACCAAAAACAATACCAACCAATAGTTAAATCTCAAAATAGTCTTCCCAAATCAGTTTAACATATGAACAATCCTAATAATCAAATTGGTGTCAGAATGTATTTGCACACTTGTAGAGTGAAATTCATCCTCCAAAATCAACTCTCTCAATCACAAATCAATTGAAAATTATCATCTTGAAAGCATTATAGTTCAATCTTCACAATGAAACTAGACTCTACAAATACCCCATTCAACATTGCAACATAATTTAAGAATTGTAGGCACAAAGATAGATATTAGCTCCTACCCCATAATATTCATATTTCCCAAAATTGATTAGCACTGCAACAGTTTCAAAATCCCAAAATTTAAACAAACACGTAAACCACAATTCAAAACAAATTGTAATTGAACAATATTTAAATGAAATAGCGAATGTTATTATCATCGGAGCACAGTGATTTTCTAAAAAGAGTTGGCAAAAACTTCATATTAGGATTTGAATGAAAATGGCAGCCGCAACTCTATGTTTTATCAGAATTCGGCACCAACAAGTGCCTGTTTAATAACATAACTTCTTTTTGTCACATAAAGAATTTGAACCAAGTACTGAATGAGATGATGTCGTTTTGTTCTACACCAAGATTAACCAGACGCCTCTTCAGACTTAATAACGAGTTTCGATTACTTCTAGTAGCTCAATGACTTAATATCACTAAATGAACTGGCTCTTTTTCATGTGGTTAAACAAGCATCTATAATCGTTAGTAACTCTGTACAAAACTAAAAATCTTATTGTTCTTTTCTCTAATTTTCTACTTTTTTCTTTCTCTTCTCGTACTTGAAATAAACCATCACAAATATCAACATATGTACATCACAATTCAAGCTAAATTAAGCTAACAAAATTAAAGAAAACATGTTCAAATTAAACAATCTAAGTTCCATACAACTAACACATCAAACTATAAGTTTATAATCTAAAACATATCAAAAGCAGGTAAAATATCAAACACATAAAACAAGGTACAAGTAATGTGTCTATAGTGTAAAAGAGATAAAATGGGAAGGGGATCAATTCTTTCTGTGCTCATCACCTGAATTAGCCTTCATGTTTCAAAGAAGAGTTCCACTTTATCTATCACCCAAGAGATTTGAAATTTGTCTAATCCTTCAAGGTTACGGATGGATGCCTCTTGATTGTGCATTGATGCCTCAACTTCTTAGAAGTTCAAGTCGGTCGATGATACCAACTTTTCTACCAAGTCTTCTAGTGATGGCTTTTGTGAACATTGAGGAAGTAGAGGGAGAGGTGCATGATAAGAGAGGGGCATTTGAGGTCTATCCATGGGACATGCTTGAACATCTTGAGGGAATGGTTGTTCTTGTCCTTAATTGCTCCACGAGGAGTTAGGATGATTGCGCCAACCAGGGTTTTAAGTGTTCCTATAAGGGTTGTTTTTTTATCCAACATTTACCACAAATTCAGCATGTTCCACCATCTGCCCACTATTTCAATCCATAAATTAACACTAATGGTTAGGTTGTTCACCTCCATAAAAATCATAGCTCATGACTTGGGCTTTGTGCTTAGTATTCATCTTCTCAATTTGCTTGCTAAGAGCTTCCAACTTTGCCTCTATTTTGCCACCGCATCAATGCTATGCATTCCTTGAGTATGTGCCATAGGCTTTGGATTACCCCACAAATAGCTATTCATTGCTAGGCTATCAATCAAATCTCTTAGCTTTTCAAAAGTCTTAGTTGATGTAGAACCACCATAGGAAGCATCCAAAATTTTCGTGGCGTAAAGTTGAATCTATTATGAAAAATAAGCACTTGAACACCTATGTCCAATCCATGGTACAAGCATTTTCTGAACAATTCCTTCAATACTCCCAACAATCATACAATATCTCACCCTTCATCTTAACAAAAATAAATATATCATTTATGAGTTTGGCGATGCGAGTTAGAGTAAAGTAATTTGTAAGAAATTTCTAGGCCATATCATCCCAAGTAGTAATTGAAGTAGGAAGCAAGGATTTAAGCCAAGATTTAGCACGGTCTCGAAGTGAGAATAGGAAGAGCCTCAATCTTATTACATCTTCTGATACTCCATTCAGCTTCAAAGCATCACAGATCTCAAGAAATCTTGTAATATGCGTATTAAGATCTTTATTAGATAGTCCATCAAACCGCACCGTCTACTACACCATTAAATAAACGAATGTTTTAGCTCAAAGTTATTGGCATTAATACCTGGTCTTATAAAACTTGATTCAGTCCCTCGATATGAAGGTCTCGTATAATTGCCCATGTTTTTTCTTCTCTTTCCATCTCCAACCTGTTGCTCATCTCCATGAATCCCAATATTTCCTCCAATTAGATCTATACCTTCTAAGTTTTCCAGGAGCACAAATAATCTACCTCCTTCTTCAAAATTTTGAATTATCGCACTTTTTTTTTTTGCCTCTCTTTCTCCTCAATCTTCTCAAGGTCCCTTCTATTTATGGGTTAGAAGTCCCCAATTGCTTACGTACTCTCTTATTCATATAAGATAAGATCCTCATTCAATCAAAACATAAAACCAATACTACTCCCAGTACTAAGACCATTTCTAAAGGATAGGATCAGTTCAAAACTCAATATATACTGAAAACAAAAGAATAGCTATAAACAATTTATTCAACAAATCAATGAATAGCATATAAAAGAATCAATGAATCAGTCAATGATATCTTTTAAATTTTGACTAAAAAGAATACCTACACAAAAATAACAAGAGAATTCTCAAATACAATTACACAAATCAATCCAAATCTAAAGTATTCTCGCAAATAATTATTTACATGTAAATTTTTTCACAAGGAATACAAACAACTAGCTAAGAACGAGTTAGTCATATTTACAAGTATGTACAATTGCAAAACCAAATCAACAATACTCAAGTAATTCAAAATATTACCATTCAATCCTCGACAATAGTACCAAAAACTTATTGCATGCCTTTTGTGTATGCTAGTGCATAGGAAAAATTGACAATATTTTATACAATACATTTTGTATAGACATAACCAATTCCTAATCTAAATACCAAAAATACTCACCCAACGCACATATGGGCAAGTATACCTATCGTGTAGATACAGTAGTTCTAGTTGGCAAGTATCGTATCCCTCGGTAAGGTGGCAAATACTTCTACTACTCCCTTATTTCTTTGTTTAGTGAATTATCCTATTAGGAAAGTAACGAAAAGGAAAGGGGATCAACTAACCCAAGTACACCTAAGAATCCTCCGAGAGGTCACCAAACATCCTTAGGAATAGAAGGATAAGTTAAGTAAATGAAAGGAATTCCACATTTTAAAGCTAAACCTCAATCAACTAAATTGATAATTGATACTCTATATTGGCACTAATTGGGTAATCTAAATCAAGATCCACTCTTTCTCGAGTTATGAATTTTTTATCCTCAACCTCATTAGTGGGTGTCTCTACTTCACTAACTCGGCTTGTGGGTCATTAAGACTAATTACCTACTATCCATTTAGGGGAAATGATGTCTTTATCTCTAGGCAACCCCATAACCCATCAGTCACCTAGTTCTATATTCTCAAACACTCTCTCTCTCTCATTAATCGAGGGCAAAGCCATATAGTAAATCAAATAATCGAGCCTTACAACCTTAACCCCATCTCTCAAAATTGTGAATGTCAAGATAAACTGGATGATCAACAACTCAGCACAAATCAAGTGATTTGAATGCCAAAATTAATTTCAATAAATCAAAGTAAAAGTCAAAATTTAACAAATATAAAGGTTCAACCTTTTAATTACAAAATAAATCATGAATGCCCGATAAAAACAAGGAAATAGATATAAAAGAAAATAAAATAGACGTTTAGATGGGTTGTTCGTTTATTCTTCTTGAATCTCCCTCTTAAAGATACCTTTTCCTCTTCAAAAATGACATGGATCCTTTCCTTGCATTCCTCCGTAGAGCTCTAGGGTTTAGAGGTTGCTCTTCCCCCTATTCGTTCATCATTGACAAGACAACATAAGGGACTATTTATAGCGGACATTGAAAACCCTCGAAATCTGCTCTATACCGACTAGCCTTGACATGAACAATGGATGGTTGTAATGGTAGACCAGTATTGGTTAAGCACTTTTCTTGAAGTTCTCGGATTCTCACTTAGAACCAGTACCTATCTAGCTTTTTAGTTGACCAAGTTGGTCTTGTTGTTCCAACTACGAACTATCCGGAAATAACCAGTGCCTCTTTAGCTGGTGAATTAGGCTTGTTGTCGTGAACTGATGCCTTTGTAGCTCCATAACCGGTGCATGTTATGTCCAGATTGTTGGGTATAAACTCTTTGTTCTAAACTAGTGCCTACTTAGCTTTGTACTTGGTGCCAATTTAATATTCTTTTGCCCTATTTTCACCTTGTTTTTTCAATCATCTTCTATTTATGTATTCTACATAAAATAAGGAAAAATAAGGGGAATGCATAGTGATTTGGTCATAAATTTAGTATAACCCATCATGAATGACAAAGAAATACGGCAATAATGAGCACTCATCACTTAACATACAACTAAATGGGCTTTTGATTGATTGATGGAACTGTGCACTTTATCAAGGTTTAGTTTCTAGGTGGGAAATACTTTACCTTTAACCGGTAAGTAATTCTCTCATGCCAATAGTGTAAGTGTATTTGAAATAAATAGAATAGGACCATGTAATAGTAGTCTTTATAAAAGTACTATAATAAATAAATAGTGGACTATTACTACCATTGCATGGACAAGTACTCTATAGTTTGAGTATAAGTTAGCGGTATGGTGAAATTAGATGAATATGCTTGATATGTTATAGGTAATATTTCCTCCATGAGATTAATAGCATTGCATGTTGGGCGTATATCTTTAGTTAACCAAGACGGACTTGTACAACAAAGCTTTTATACTTTTCTTCATGAAAGGGGTCATCATTCCCATATAATAGTCTAAGGTAATCTGTGAAAATTCAAGGCCCTGAGAAATGATTAAGAGTATTGTTTTAAAAATCGCTCCTTTTGGATAAGTAGTTACATTCTTGAAAGTCATAGATTATGGAATAGAGGTCAAAGGATGATAAATATCTTTGAGAAAGGTGATAGTACCAATCAGTCCAATCTCAATGATACGTATTACATAGAGGAATATTCTCATCATTATACATGTAGGTCAAAGATAACCTTATTGAGATATTATTATTAGGGTCAATATCTTCATATTCTAAATGCAAAATGCAGCTACTTAATCAATAGAGATATTTTGGTCATTTTAGTAATCATGGATAACACGTTTTTTGGTCTCCAATATAGCTTTAAAAGCCTAAATGGCTATTTTAGTCATGGCATAAATTATTTGAATTTTTCGAGGAATGAAAGAATTTATTTTACTTTAGAAAGTCCATTGGACTTGAATAACTAATTAAGTCCAAGATCAATTTATGGAATAGATTAATTAATTAATTCTACAATGTCTAACTTAATATATGGGTTTGAATAAATAAAAATGGGGGGGGGGTTGGCCTAATAATTACATTGGATTATTATTATTATTATTATTTTTTTTTATTATTATTTTTTTTTTTTTTGGTTTAAAGTAAATTAAAAGGATTAGAAAAAAATAAATAAAGTGAGTTAAGTATTTATTATTTTCAGTTTTTGTTGTGAAAATTTTGGTGCAGAAAATATTTACTCAAATTTCATAAATAACTAAATTTTAAATTTATAAAACGTCGACTCTTAAACTACAAACCAAATCCACAATTAATCAATTGCACTCATCCTATAGGCAATCACAATTAATCACCGTCATTTGACTGTTTGGCCTATCACTTACATAGATCACAATTACAACATACTAGATTAACCATAAGGACATTAAGAAATAAGATTAGAAGACAAGACATTTATTTGGATCAAAGACGCTCAAGAAAATACCAAGTATTGAATATGCCAACAATCAATTTATTACCAAATAGTTCTATGAAGGATTTAATTATAAAATCCACTCTCTTTTAAGTTACGAAATTCCTATCTCCTAGCCAACTAATAGATATCTCCACCTCATTAGACTAAAAGATGCATTAAAATTAATCACAATAAACGAAATAAATATCCCTATGCCTATACAATATTAATCTCTTGAACTTGGAGGAAATAAATACCTCTATCTTTAGGTAATATTATTCTCATTTTGACTACCAAGTTCTTTTTCCCCAACCTCTCTTGAGTTTGGTGAATAAAAAATATGAAATTAATTTAATTGAAACTCACCCTAATCTCTCTCTCACATTAATTAAAAGAAACTAAAAAATAATTAATTCAACAATCAAATCAAGTAGTCAAACTCTATTCATGGAATAAATTAACTAAATAGAGAAACTTTAATACAAATCATAATGTTTAAAGATCACATCTCCAAAATACAAAAAACCAAGAAATACATCATTGCTAAATGAAAAATGCAGAAAAGATAAAAAAACTCATAGACAAAGTTTGATTCTTCTCTTCTCTGAAAATCCTTTCAAACAATGCTCCTTCCTCTTCTACTTGAAAACTACTTAGGATTACATCTCAACTTCTTCTAGTGAAGTTCTAAAACATAGAATTGTACCTCCTCTTCTATATCTCTCTAAGGCTTCTTCTTCCTTATTTGTAAGCCTTCCAAAGAGTGCTCAAAAACTCTTTTTTCACCTTAATTTCTAAACAGCAATTGGCTCTACCTAATCACCATATGGCTCTGCTTAATTTGCAAAATTGAAATCACACTACCAGAGACCAGGTAGTGCCACCTAACCCATCCAAGAGGTTCTGCCTGACTTCTAGTTTGGTTGTGAAACTTCCCCAGTTTTATTATGGTTTTTTTTTTTTTTTGTATAGAAAGAATGCGACCCTGCTTGCGTGCATGCAAATGGCACTGCCTATGCTTTCTTTCTCCTAATTTTTGCATAGATTTTGCTAATTTTTCACCTTTTTTCTTTTCTCTTGTCCTTTCCAACAATTCTACACAAAGAATGGCAAAGTAGTAGGAATCAATAGCAATTTGAATATAAAATCAACATAAACACTCCATAAATGACTCCAAAAATAGATACTTTTGGCCCCTATTAATTTCCCCACACTTAAATCTATGCTTGTCCTCAAGCAAACAAGACATCAACAATTTAAACTTATCAACCATTCATACCAAATTGAAGTCAACATAGCAAAGACATTACCTTCCCTTTCACTAAAAAAATTATCATCACACACATAGAGTTTAATCTATCCAAAAATCTAACTCACAAATTAGACTAAGCATACTCAAGACTAATGAAATAAAGTTACGAGAAGGTTGTACTTACTAAATTCCACTCACCATTTCTTTAAGTCAGCAACAAAGTCAACATGATTCATAAAAGCCAAGACTTCATAGCACCATCAAGTTTTGAATGGTTCTAAACTACTCCAACCTAAGTAGGATTAATAGCCTCAAGTGTACATTTTATACTCCATCTCTTTGTATCTGCCTCCATTCATTTTTTCACTCTTTACATTATTATTATTTTTTTTGGTGCTTTTTTTTCTTTTCTTTTTTTTAGGATGCAATCAATTTTAGGCACTTGCATCTCCATTTTTTCGTCTTGGATTTTTTCACTCTTACCTTGTTTACTTAGGATTTGGACTAGTTTAGAGATTACCACCATACAAGATATAGATACTAATCCTTACTTTTACTTCGTCATGTCAACTACACCAAGTCTTAAATAATAAATCATCAACCTTTTAAACAAGCATAAGTTCATCAGTTGACCCAAATGCCTATTTTAGATTTGTTCATAGACTTAGCTGAGGATACAACTAGCTTTTATGATGAAGATGAAATGATCCCAGTTCAATCCAAGAAAGGTAAATAGAGTCAAGTGAAATATATTTCAACATATCATATGGTTACTAGACAAAAAGCCAGGGGTTTTCATTTGTTTCATGATTTAAATTTCTCTTATATCCCAATAATTATTTGATTTATTTCAATAAAATATCACCACCCTTTTTGGTGTGGTTTTTTAAAAAATATTTAAGCAAGCATGAACAAGAGTAACTCTAAGTCTCAAAACATTAGCATATCCAACCAAATACACAAGTTAAACAAAGGATTACTCAACCAAATAAGAGACATGACATAGTCAAAAGCATAAGAAACAATAACGACATTGTATCAACAAAAATTAGGTAAAAATAAAAAAAAAAACCTAAAATATACCCATCCAATAATTTGTAACATTTTTTAAAATATACCTTTTCACATATAGTGCCATTTTGGACTCACTTTTTGGACACACAGCCTTCCATTATGTGAATCCAAAACCCTGAAAATCCTGACAGAAGTAACTAGCCGTTACTAGTTGTTGGAACTTATAATTTCAGCTCTTATAAAAGCTTTAAAAACCCAATTTCAAGTAGATTGTTGTACTAACTCATTCAGAAATACTTTTTATTTCGGAATACAAAAATCTCCCTATTCCATTTGTGCTTCAAAGTGAGATCAAATTGCTCCAAAGGTAAAAATATACAAGTGCTTAGATTGTTTAAATCTACTCAATCTGTGAGCTCTTTCTGCATTATTTTTTAGGTTTGTTTTGTATCAAGGTTTGAGTAGTAAAATCCAGCTGGGTGATCCTTGACTGTTGTAAATAAAGAGGTTAGATAAAACCAAGTGTGGTGATCCTCTTGTGTAAGATTAGTGTTGCCTACTACCATTGATTTGGGAAAAAGGTTTTAGTAGCTGTGTTGAAATCATTAAATGTGTGCTTAATGTAGTGGATGTAGATTAGTTGAAGATCGAACCATTATAAATCCTTGGGTCTATTCTTTTGCATTATATCTGAAATTTATCACTGCATTTTCATTGGTCATCAGATGAAAAAAAAAACTCTATCTTTTTATCTGCAATTATTGATCTTTTTTATGGCTTTTATGTTCTATAGTTAATCTACCATTGATATCTAACTGCCCATCTTTAGTGCAGATTTGACAAATCTCTGACTGCATTCTTAAAGCTATGAAATAAATCTACCTTTTTGAACACGTATACTATTCGGCCTTTTTCAAAAGACATCCAATGATTTTTTAAAATTGCAATTTTTTTTTTTTTTTGCCATAAACCTTATCCACCCTCCTCTAAGGTTTATCAATTGGTATCAGAGCTTTGGTCTACATTATCTTTGGTTTAACAACCTTGTTGGAAAGATCTATATGGCAAGCACATCTTCTCTACCTTACATCAAAGGGTCTTCAACAAATAGACGACTTTTATTCAAAAGAAGCAACTACACCTTCAGTAAAAACAGTAATGAAGATATATATGTGCTCATTAAATTTAGAGCTATGGAATCTAGTTGAAAAGGGACTATTCATCCCAATCAAAGCAGTAGCAGGTGAAATAGTGCCTAAAAAAAGTAAAGAATACAACAATGATGGTAATTCTAAAATGACTTTGAATTATCAGGCAATGAACTTTTTATATTGTGCTCTCGAAGCAAATGAAAACAACCAAGTGAGTGGTTGTGATTCTGCTCTTGATATGTGAAAATTACTTGAAGTCACCTATGATAGAAGTAATGAAGTAAAGGAATCAAAGTTAGGACATTTAGTCCATGATTATAAGTTGTTCATTACGAAGTCAAGTGAGAACATAATTGATATGTTCACCAGATTCACAAAATTATGAATGGACTGGAGGTATATGGGAAAATCTATTTCCTCAGTAAGCAAAACAGAAAGTTACTTGATGCTTTACCGAAAAGCTAGCAGCCAAAAACCTTGGCTATGAAGGAATACAAGAATTTAAATAGCTTACCAACTGAAGAGTTGATCGGATCTCTTTTGACCCATGAAATGAAACTCAAAAGATTTCAAGAGTATGATGATAACGACAAGAGGCAAACAAGGAACAACTTTAAAAATTGAAAAAATAATCTGAAAGTGATTGTGACATTGATCGGGACAATGAAAAATTAGCTATGTGTAAAAAAAATTCAAAAAACTATTCAGAAAAAGGCAACTTTAGTAAAAGGAAAAGTTTGTTAAAAAGAAAGGACAAACTTCAGCTCTTAAACCTCAGTGCTACGAATGCAAGAGTACAGAGCATTTTATTGCTGACTGCCCAATAGCTAAAGAAAGAGAAGCCAAGCACAACAAGAAAAAAAGAAAAGGACTAGTTGGGACTTAGGACTAATTGGATTCAAGATTGGTGAAAGCTATGAATCTGTTAGTAAAAAAGTAAATATTTGCTTTATGACCATGAAAGATGAGATAAATCCTACTTTTTCTAATTCCATATCTGAATTAAATGTCTCTGTTGGTGCAAAGCCTGATGATCCGAATGAGCTGATTTTTTACATGGTTCATGAACTCAAAAAGCTATCTAGAAGAAATAAGGAAATGAAAATAAAACTAATTCCTTGTTGGATGATAGTGCTAAGTTGTTAAATGAGAATAAAGCTTTACTTAATTCAATTATGTGCTCAAATGTTAAAAAGGATTGTATGTCATTTGAGAACAAATGTTTGTGTGACAAAGTACTTTCTCTTGAAATTATGTTCAAGTGATTTTGATAACATGGAAAATAGAGTTAATGACCTCACTAATTGCATTGAGAAGATCATTAATGCAAAAACAATACGGAAAAACTACTTAGTGCATGACAGGTAGCTGAAAATAGAAATGGTCTCAGCTATAGCAAGAAAACAAAGTAGGAAAATATAGATCCTACTTTGTGAAAGTTATTTCTTCGTACATGACTCGTAATTGTTGCACATATTGTGAAAATTCTGGACACAAGGCATCTAGATGTCATGTTAGGAAGAAAGTGGAATTCGATACCAAAACAGTTTGAAAAATTAGAGGAACCATTACTAACTCCTGTGGACTTAATAAAATGTAGGTACCAAAAGTCATTCTTCAATCTCATGAATAGATAGATCAGCTGCAAAAATTGAGTTTCACAAAGTGGTTCTTGGATAATGAATGTTCAAGATAGATGACGGGAAATGCAGCACTAATGGATGACATTCAAGTTATAATTGATGGATTTGTCACATTTGGAGATAAGAAAAAGGGAAAAAATACTCAAGATAGGTAATGTTGGTAAGGGATCCTCCATCATTATCAAGTAAGTATTATTGATTGATGAATTGAAGTACAACTAGCTTAATATTAGTCATTTGTGTGACAATGTTTGTAAGGTTAATTTTGAAAAAGATTCATGCACTATCATTGATAATTCTAGTGATAAAATCATTTTTGTTGCCAACAGCATTAGTAATATTTATATATTATATCTTAATGATCCTATTGCTCATGATGTAAAGTGCCTCTCCATAAATGATGATGATGGCTACATTTGGCATAGAAAGTTAGACTATGTTTCTATTGATTTGCTAAATAGATTGTCCTCAAAATAGCTTATTCGAGGACTGTCCGAAATGATATTTTACAAAAACCAATTGTATGATGCTTGCCAATTGGGAAAACACACCGAGACATTTTTCAAACCTATGAAAATGATTTCAATCTCAAAACCTCTTGAGCTAATACATATAGATTTGTTTTAACTAATGAGGACTGCTAACCTAGGTGGTAAGAGGTAAGAGGTATACTTATATATTTGTAGATGATTTTTTGAGATTTACTTAGACCTTATCTCTTGCTCAAAAAATGAAACATTTTCTGAATTTTTAAAGTTACTCAAGTGTGTTCAAAATTCTCTTGGATGCAAATGTTTTGTTCTTAACACTAGAGACAATCTTGGCTAATTTGAAAGCATATCATATGAGGCTATATTTCTTGGATACTCTTCCAACAAAAAGACATATAGAGTGTACAATAAAAGAACTTTATGTGTAGTAGAATCCGTACATGTTAATTTTGATATATCAAACATATATTCCTCTAAAAAAGATAACGATGATATAGGTAGCTCAGAGAAAAATGGCATTGAACATCATCAAACTCCATCACTTGATAACTATGCCAAAGAAGAGGAACTAAAGAAACAACAAGCTGAAGATAGTGAGCAAAGATCTAAACATTACACTAATCAAAATCTACCAAAAGAGTGGAAGTACAAAATCAGACATCCAAAAGAACAAATTATCAGAGATCCAAATTGTGATGTCAAAACCAGACAGTATTGTATTGATAACTTTGCCTTACTTTCAAACATTGAACCTAAATGCATTGATGTGGCTTTGCGTGATGATTTTTGGATTCTGGCCATGCAAGAACAGTTGAATTAATTTGAAAGAAATCAAGTTTGGAAACTTGTTCATAGACCATTTAGCCATCTCGTGACTGGTACCAAATGGGTATTTAGGAATAAACTTGATAAGCATGGTGTGGTTATTAAAAACAAAGCCAGACTTGTTACTCAAGGATTCAATAAAGAAAAGGACATTGATTATGATGAAATTTTTGCACCTATTGCTACACTAGAATCTATTAGAATGTTATGTGCTTTTGCATCTTTCAAAGGTTTCATACTTTATCAAATGGATGGTAAGAGTGCCTTTTTGAATGGTTTTTAAGAAGATTGAATGATACTACATTGTTCATCAAAACTGAAAATTCTGATGACCTTTTGATTATCCGAATATATGTTGATGACATCACTTTTGGAGGTACTAATGAATTATTATGGAACAAGTTTGCAAAGATCATGTAGAAAGAATTTGAGATGAGTATGATGGGTGAACTCAACTTCTTTCTGGGGTTATAAGTTAAGAAAACCAAGGATGGGATCTTCCTAAATCAAGCTAAGTATGCTAAAGAATTGCTTAAATGGTTTGGAATGAATGATGCTAAAGAAATTAGTACACCTATGAGAACATTATTAAAGCTTGACAAAGATGACAAAGGTAAGAAAGTAGATGAATCAAAATATAAAGGTGTGATTGGAAGTCTTCGATATCTCACTGCCAGTCAATCGACATTATGTTCTCAGTCTACCTTTGTGCAAGATTTCAATCATGTCCCAAAGAATCCCACCTATGAACTATTAAATGTATACTTAGGTACTTGATTGGAACATATGATTATGGCCTATGGTATACACGAACTAACTTGTTTGATCTTATAAGATACATGGGTGGCGACTATGTCGGTCGCAAAGTTGAGAGAAAAAGTACCAGTGGACACTGTCAATTTCTTGGACACTCTCTCGTTTCTTAGTACAGAAAGAAGCAAGCTTGCATCTCACTCTCAACAATGGAAGCAGAATACATAGCCGCAAGAAATTATTGTGTACAAATTTTATAGATGAAAAACATTTGATTTTGGCATTAATCGTAACTACATACCTATATTATGTAACAATACCAGTGCTATCAATCTAACCAAAAATCTTATTCAACATTCTAGAACTAAGCACATTGAAATTAAGCATTATTTTCTTAAAGATCATGTGTTTAAGAGTGATGTTTGTGTGGAGTATATTCCAACTAATGATCAACTTGCAGATATATTCACTAAACCTCTGGCTAAAGCAGATTCAATCATCTAGGAAGAGGATTGGAAATTACAAAATTAAGTGGCTAATAACTCTACTGGAGTAAAACTGTTCATTCTTGCAAGTTTTTAACAAGTGCTAATTTTGAGTGGACATTCTAGATGAGATAAATCTAGAACCCTTCTCCAAACTTATCTTCTGAGCCAAAGTGCATCTATCAAAATCAAATGGACATTTAGACTAAGCCTCAAGTTCAAAATGACAATTTGCTCATAAGTCATGTGTGAAATTTTTTATTTTGGTTGAGAAATATTTGCGTCCAAATTTTATTTTTGAAATTCGAACTACTCGCACCTTTTAAAATTAGCATTTCAAATGCCACAAAAATCTACTTTTTATGTACTTAAGTGTACTTATCTTCTCAATATGCCTAGAAAATTCGAAAAGAAGCTTTTACAAAACCACCATTGACCTCTCTCTCTTCCGCATCGACAATTTCCATTCTCTTTGCAAAATCAAAAAGCCCGCACTTTTACTTCATGACTGCCATGGCAAAACTTCTGAAATCTAGCAAGAGAACTGAACCTAAGTCAAAGAAGACCAAGAAAACTATGGCAGCTGTGGGAAAGAAAACTGTTGCGGCTACTCAATCTACTATGGAGAAGAAAGGAAAGGAAATCATTACTGAAGAACTGGTCTCCCAAACCGACTTATCAAAATAAATTTCTGAAGAGGAAAGCTCCGACACACAACTACCTTGATTCCTTGATTCCAAATGTGAGTTTGAATATTATAAATAGGTATTTAGATATAAAACTGTGGTTGTTGGATATCGTGTTGCCCCCGAGTCTTTCTTAAACTATTCAACTGTTCGTAGTATGTTTAAGTCTCTTGGATAGGATGCTCTACTATCTATTGATGAAAAACTTTACACCACATTAGTTTGGCAATTTATTCAAATCTGAGAAAAGGAAGGCTGCAGGAAGTAGGGGATGGATTTATGGTTCACTAGTACACATCACAGGTTGGATGTGTAAATTTTAAATCTGATCACTGGTTGTTAAACAGAATCTGTGAAGTTAGGGATAGAGGAATTTAATTTTTTGAGTTGAACAAATTCCCTAAAGATTCAGTTGTATTTGATTTGGGAAGACTTTAGAGTCAGTTCACAAGAGGAAAAAGTTTTAAGAACTCAAATGATAGGAATACAAAGTGGCTAAATAGACTAGGGAGGATTTTGCACCACATGGTCTCAACCATGGTGGTTCTAATCTTTGGACATAAAACATCCAAAAGCACTATGCAAATGGTGTTGATGCTAGCATTAGCTGAAAGAAGACCAATCAGCTTTGGTTTTCTAGCCACAAGATTAATGATGCAATCACAAAATATAACCATTAAAGCTCTACTATATGGGAATCTTTTAACCAAGGTTTTTAAGCACTTCAATATGGATATCAGCTCAACCGCCCCTGGACACTCTAAAATGAATGTTTATGGCACTGATTCGTTTGAAAAGATGGGTTATATCCCAGTTGATAATCAGTGCCTACTGCTTAGAGAAGCATCTGAGGAGGAGAAGGAAAAGCTGATTAAGATCAAAGTTGAAGGAAAGAAAGCTGTACCAGCTACCTTGACTAGAACAAAACGCAAAGCTAAAATCGAGAGGAATCCTCAAGTAAAGGCAAGCAAAAATTTGAAGAGAGGGACTAACACAAAGAATTCTTAATGCTTTGAGTATCTTGTCTGAAAAACTTGATAGTTTTAGTACTAAAGTCAAGAATGAATTGCAAAATTTGGGCATTTAATTGAGTAATATGGAAGGGAAGAAAGTGGAAAAGAGTACGAGAGGTGTCTTCAAAGACTAAGACACTCCACAACAGCACGAGGCTGAATCTGTCATTCCCTCTCCTAAAAAGGATTCTAGTCAACCCACCGCTGCTGAGAAAACTACTATTGAAGACATTCTAGCTCCACCTACTTAGTGCCTACAACTAAAGCAATTCCGTCTCAGACTATTGCAGAGATAACTACTGCACTCTCTACTGACCCAACTTTCCTAATGAAAGATAAGCCAGTTCCACCTAGTAGCTCATTAGGTCACGTACGTAAACATGTTGTCATCAAATGAAAGTCCAGCAAAATTGTTGGACATTATACAAAGATGGTTGCCAGTGTTAAGCTTGAGACTATCTATATTCCATGAATTGTGGCGTATGACGACCGCTGATTGATAATTTCTTTTGCCTAATTTCATGCTCTCTAACACCTTTATTTTGGTCTCGCGATCGATATTACTACTAGTTTACTACCGCATATTACTATTGTTGCCCTATTTTGGCATTCTCTTGATGATATTAACCTAAATACTTTAATTTTTTTTTCCTGTTACTAGTATACTTTTAACTACTTTTATCTCTAACTGCAAGGAAAAATTACCTGCTATTATCTCTCTATATTATCTTAATTGACTGGCATCTCCCTATCCTATTATCTCTTTATACTCTGTCCTTATTTCTTTTTCACTGATGACAAAGGGGGAGAAATATTTTTATGGACTGTGAATTGAGGATTGTGAATTGATATGGCTATGGAGACCATAATTTCCTTGAGAGCTTGTGATTATGTGAATTATATTTTTGGGATTTAGGTTGATCAAACATTCTGTTGTGCATTTTTTTTTTTCTATCATGATATCTCTTTCACTGGTTTTTACCTTTATAAATATGGTTTGTGAACTTGAAATGTGATTTGTAACTTAGTACTGTCGAGTGTGACTATGATTGAGGCTGTGATGACTATTGTGCCTTGAGTAAAGATGGAATTGCTCTATGGATTGATTTGAGAATAGCATAGTTGTTGTTTGAATTGTGTGATGAGAAAACTATATTGATGATTGTAGTGACGGGTTTAGGTTGATGGATTATGATAGGGTTGTTTTGAATTTCTTTCTTTTTGCTAAATCTGGAAAACTATTTTGAGAGTTTGGGATGTCTATCTAAGTGAATGAAAATTTGATATAATTACAGTTTTTTATAAAACTTTGGTTTGATCGATGTTTGAATTTTTTTTTGAAAAAAATCTTGATGTTTACCCCTGCACGGACGCAGAAGGAGTTTTGGATGCTTGTAAATGTTTCTGAGTCCAAAAGTCCTGTCTAAAAAATTCTTTTACAAAGGAGTCACTTGTTTCTGCTTTGTTTTTGCCCTGTTTGGAAGCCAAAAATCTCATATCCCAGTTTGGTTTCTAAAGCACTTTGATGTTAGCATAACTCCATCTACTATTCATAAATGCACATATATAAAGGGAGTATTTCTTTTTATGATCTATCTTCTACACCTCCTCATATATATAATTATACATTTTTTTTTGTGACCATTATTTGGCTATTTTATTGAGAAATAGTCCTCTTTATGGAAAAAAAATTAGGATAAGGAGATTAGTAGTGTCGTAGACTCATTGAACCTTGTTTATGAGACTATGCTTGAATTTTCTTATCTTCAATTCATAAGCACTCTTTGAGTCCTATGGTAAGAGAACGTATTGTAGTTAAATATATTCTTCTCTCAGTCTAACATGTTCATACAATCTATATTATTTTTCTTGTTACAATCCCATCAAGTTTGTCATCACTCGAAAAGGGGGAGATTGTTAACTCTAAGGGCATTCACCTGTGTTTTAATTTATGATAAACATTGATGTGGACTAACTTGTGTAATCTATATGTGATAGATTTTTTGGATATGACATTTTTTTACTTCAGTTCTTCAAAGGCACGCAAATAGGACTACTAAGCAGCTCTTACATAATGGAGTCCAAGAATGGTTGACCAAGTGTAAATCCAACTTAAGAGATTGCATATCATGAAGTGTTGTGAAGAATTATAGCTTAGAAATTGTGATTAAAGTATTATTTGTAAATTCTTAGGTGTTTTTACCTTATGTTCAATTTGTTTCACCTTGAAGCATTTATAAATGATTTCAAATAGAGGGTATTTCTAAATCTGAATTTTATAAATTCTTGGTTTAGTAGTTTTAGATGGACCTCTAAACCCAAAACACCCATCAAATAATTTGTAGCATTTTTCAAAATATACCTTATTGTATACAATGCCATTTTGGACTCACCTTTTGGATACACATCTTCCATTCTGTGAATCCAAAACCCAAAAAATCCTAACAAAAGTAACTAGCTATTACTGGTCGTGGGGTCTTTAATTTCAACTCTTATAAAAGCTTCAAAAACTCAATTTTCAAGTAGATTTTTGTGTAACTCATTCAGAAACACTCTTACACTTTAGAATATAAAAATATCCCTTTTTATTTGTGCTTCAAAGTGAGATCAAATTGCTCCAAAGATAAAAAGGTACAAGTTCTTAGATTGTTTAAATCTACTCAAACTATAAGCTCTTTCTCGCATTATTTCCGTGGTTTATTTTGTAACAAATGTTGACTAGTAAAACCCAGTCGGGGTAATCCTTGATTGTTGTGAGTAAAGCGGTTAGGTGTAAAACTAAGTGTGATGATCCTCTTGTGTAAGATTAATGTTGCCTACCACAATTGATTTGGGAAAAAGGTTTTAGTAATTGTGTTGAAATTCTTAAGTGTGTGCTCAAAATAGTGGATGTAGATCAGTTTAAGATAAAACCACTATAAATATTTAAGTCTATTCTTTTGTATTATATCTGAACTATATCACTCGTATTTTCACTGGTTATTAGATTAAAAAAATCTATCTTTTTCTCTGTAATTATAGATTTGTTTTAAGACTTTTATGTTCTATAGTAAATTTTTCATTGATATCTCATCTCGTCCATCTTTAATATAGATCATCCTCTCATCATTTAGTGTTGATTCAAAAAATCTCTAATTGCGTTCTTAAAGTTACAAAACAAATCGGCCTTTTTGAACACATCTATTGTTTGGCCTTTTTCAAAAGATATCAAAAGATTTTTAAAAATTATATTTGTTTGCCATAAACTTTATTCATGCCCCTTCTAAGGTTTATCAGCTTTTGTAGATCTCGTGTAAGTATGAGTTTAAAGCGTAGGTGTTTGTGTTTTGTGATTAAAATTTAAGTTTAGTAATTTTGTTATCACTGAAACATCTAGAGATCGATCTACAAGCCAGGAAAAATGGAGAAAAACATAAAACAAAAGCAAATTGGTGCCAGGCAATACTAAAAAATAGTGCTAGATGTCATCGGGCAAGGAAAGGTTCGTGTAGCAATGGTGAATTAGTGATCGTCCATAGCATTGAGCTAGCATTAGATGTCTTCTAGTGTTGCAGAAAGTTGTTTATTGTGAAGAAGTAGAGCTGGGTGGTTGAGAACAAACCAACGTCGGATGGAGTTTGGAAGTGTGATTTTTATGTAGAATTTTTATTTTTCTTCTTGAGGTTGTCCCATATTGTATGAGGTTACTTTATGCAATTGTTATATTTTGGGAATATTTTGCATGTATAAAGTTGTAAAGGTAGTAGGATTACATAAGATTATTAAATAAATTGAATTAATGTGTTTAATCTATTATGGGGACATCTAGGTTAAAAGGATAAAAAGAAAATAAAAACTATCTACTATTTTTTTATTTTTTATTTTTTATTTTTTTTGGAGCAAACCAAGGCGCATATGTTTTCTTAGGACCTAAGTCTTGAGAAAATTGACACGGGAAAACATTTTTTAAAAATTAAGTGGTTTATTAACTTAGTACAAAATTAATCCACGATTATTCTCTCAAAGGGTATTTTTCTTGACATAGAGAATATTTAGATTTAGAGATTTTGTGTAAAGTTAATCGGAAGCCTATTTAATTAAGTTTTTGAAAAATGTTTTTTGTCATAAAACAAAAGACCAAAGTCACTAAATGTTTTGAAGAAAATATTTTTGAAAATTTTAAGTTTAACTTAAGTAAAATTGATCCATGGCAAACCTCCGAATGGGTATCATCCTTGACATTGAGGTTTTATAGTCTTATATAATTTACATACTTTAATATGGTACATAATGAATATTTTTCCAAGAAATAGTTTTCTTGGAAAAGACCTTTACTTCAAAAAACTAAGTGGTAGAGAGGTTCCAATAGCCCCAGTAGTTTCCATCACGATTCATATTAGAGATCGTGGGTCTTCTTGGGTTACCCCGGGAGTAAACCTATAGAGGATAGAGATTTCACAAAAAATCTTAAACTAATGGATAGATATAGTTGATATCTAAGATACATGCTGTGATCGGCCGAGCCTACGTTAGAGGTCACATTACAAGGCCTATCCATAAGAAATGTGAAGAAATGATCATCCCGCCAATAAAGTTATCTTCTAGACCATTACCTAGAAGGGTAGTCAATTAGTGGTTGTCAACATACTTAACTTACAAAAATTATTAATCTTCCCAAAAAGCTATGTCAGTATTTTTAAGAGCCAAATCAATCATATTATAGGTAATAGAGATAAGGTTAGCTATTATTAGATTTAATATAAGGAAAAATGCACAAATTATTTGTTTATTTTTCACAAACTGAGAATTTTTATTTTTCAAATTTTAAAAATGGTCGGCGAGTGTTTCTTTTAGTCCTTTAGCCATTATTCTCCGTAATAATAAATTAACGGGTTTGAACTATATGGATAGAAAAAAGAACCTGCAATAATACTCACCATTGATAAGTATAAGTATGTCCAATACGATCCATGTCCTCCGATTGGGAGAATTACACCGAAAGGGACTATGAGGCCGAGAAGGCATAGAAGAAGGCCGAGAGATAGCACGTTACTACATATTAGTTCCATGTCTAATGTGCTTCAGTCCAAACACAAGCACATAGCCATTGCCTATGATATTAGAGTGTTATTGGCCATTATGTTTGCTGACATGAGCCAGCCCATGAGGTTGGAGCTCTTACGAGTAATTATAAACACCATAATGGGCGATGGAGCATCGGTTAGGAATCATATATTCAAAATGATTATAGTTTTAGAGGAAGCAAAAGTCCTGGGAGCTACAATTGGCCCTGAGAGTCAAGTGAATATTGTCTTTGAGACTTTGCCAGACTCCTTCTCATAGTTCAAGTTAAATTGTAACATGAACAAGTTAGAGATGACTTTAATAGAATTGATGAAGGAGTCCAGATAGCGAAGAAAGTTATGAGGTCTTAGTCTAAGGCCTTAATTGCCAAGTCTTCTTCTTTAAGGAATGGGCCAAAGCCTATGAAGATCTAGAAGAAAAAATGGTAATACAGTGACCCAACCTAAGCACCAACGTAATACCAAGCCTAAGGGGAAGTGCTTCAAATGTGACAAGAAGGGATACTGGAAAAAGGAGTGTCCAGATGTTTTAGCCAAAAAAATTCCTATAGGTAATGCTTTTTATCTAGTGTCAATTATGATGGCTAGATCATCATCCACTTGATTGTTGATTTTGGAGCTACTAATCATATCTGTAACTCATTTCAGGGGTTTAGGATACTAAGGCGACTCAAGAAATATGAGCATGGTCTCTAAGTAGGAAATAGAGCACGAGTATAAGTACATGCAAGTGGGAGACCAGGAGTTACTTTTGATTGTCATAGAGTAGTTTTATTGAAGGATATTTTATATGTACCCGATTTTAAGCAAAATTTGATTTCAGTTGCAAAACTAATAAATCATAGATATTCTATTTATTCCAGTCTAGTATTTCTATTAGTAGAGATAAAGTAACTTTATGTATTGGGCATATGTATGATAATTTGTTCTTCATAAACCTTATTAACAATTAAGTAAACAATGCTCAAAGTAAACCTGTAACAAATAAGAAAAGAAAGACTAACGTCAATGACTCATATTTGTAGCATCTAAGGTTGGATCGTATTAACTTAATTAGGATTTAGAAATTAATCCATGATGGGCCTTTGGGTTCATTGAGATTAAAAATTTGGCCTTAGTGTGAATTGTGTCTTTTAAGACGAATGACCAAAAGGTCACTTACTCAAAAAGTATGTAGAGCCTAAGAGCTATTGAGTTTAGTTCACACTAATGCGTATGGTCCTTTGTCCATACCAGTGAGAGGAGGTTTTGAGTACTTCATCATGTTCGCAGATGATTGTATAAGCTATAGTTATATTTATCTAATAAGGTATAGGTCTGACTTTTTTGATAAGTTCAAAGAATTTAAGGCTGAAGTAGAGTGTCTAATAGGAAACTAATCAAAACTCTTCGATCGGATCATGGTAGAGAGTATATTTTAGGTGAGTTTAAAGACTGCATGGTACATCATATAGTATCTCAGCTTAGTGCTCCTAGGACATCCCAACAGAACGGAGTAGTTGAGGAAAGAACAAGCTATTGATGGAAATAGTTTGAAGTATCATGTCTTATGTGACTCTTCATATTTATTTTTGGAGATATGCCTTAGAAATAACGGCAAATATTCTAATGTTGGTATCTTCTAAGTCAGTACCTGTATAAGATATGGATCGGACGAAAGTCAAGTTTAGATCATCCCTGGATATGAGGATGTCCAGGTTATGTATTGATCGGGGGGATAAGTTAGAGCCAATATCGAGAATTATGCTACTTAGTTGGGAATCTAAAGGGAACAAAAGGTGGTTACGTTTTCCATCCGAAGGAGCAAAAGTACTTGGTAAGTACTAATGCTATATACTTGGAGCATGAGCAAAGTACATTAACTAAAGGTTCAAGTAGAATGGAAGTAATGAATAAATTATCTTTTGAGTCAACTTCCAGGTGACTTAATTGTGGAACAAAAAGAGGCACAACTAAGAATCTTGTGTAAAAGAGCCACGTTGTAATGGGAGGGTATCTAAGGTTTCAAAAAGATGGACTAAAGAAGTCTTCGACCTAGTTTACGACCATTAAAAATAAGATCCGACTAGGTATGAGGAGGCTATTACTGTTGTTAATGCAAACATGTGGTATGAGATAATGAAAATTGAGATTAAGTCTATATACTTTAATTAAGTTTGGGATCTTGTTATTGCTTTAACGAGGATAAAACCTATTGGTTAAGTAGGCATATAAGAGGAAAAAAGGTGCAGATGAGAAGGTAGAAATCTTGAAAGTTAGGCTTGTGGAAAAAGGTTATACTCAGAAAGAGGGTATCGATTATGAGAAAATCTTTTCTATGGTAGTTATGCTAAAATCTATTTGCATTCTTCTGCCCATCACATGCCATTATGACTACAAGATATGGCAGATGGACATCAAGATGGTATTTCTAAATAGTTATCTTAGAAAAGACATCTTTATGTCCAACTGTAAGGTTTTGTTGAAAAAAGCCAAAAACACATAGTTTGCATGGTTAAGAAAGCTATTTATAAACTTAAGCAAGCATCAAGAGTATAGAACATTTATTTTTATAAAACTATGAAGTCTTATGGTTTCATTGAAAATAAGAATGAGTCATACATGTATAGAAAACTAGAAGGCATGCATTTTGTCTTTCTTGTATTATATGTAGATAATATTCTACTCATTGACACTGATGTAGGTTCATTGCCATCTATAAAGGTTTAGTTTTCTAGTCAATCCAGTATGAAGGACTTGGGAGAAGCTAGCTATATTCTTATAATAAAGCTTCTTAAAAATAAGAAATAGAGAATGTTAGGATTATCCCAAGCTACATATATTGTCAAATGCTGGCCAGATTCAATATAGACTCATGTAAAAGAACTCAAATCCCTTATAGACATGTGTTTTCTCTTTCCTCAAAAGAGTGTCATAAGACACAAGAGAAAAATGATAGGATGGGTAGGATTCCCTATGTTTCAACTGGAGGAAGTGTCTTGTAAACGATATTGTGTATTAGGCTAGATATATCGCTATATTGTAGGCTTAATCCGCAGAAATTAGTCAATCCCAGAAGAGATTCATTGCCAAAATATAAAGCATATACTCAAATACCTTAAGAGAACGAGAAATTATATACTCATTTATAGAGTTGATGACTTGGTTCTAATACGATACATAGATTCAGACTTCCAAGCGGAAAAGAATGAAAGAATATCCACTATGTCTTTACCTTACCTGGATGAGCTATTTTATAGAGGAGTGTCAGTGTCAAGTAGTCTTGCTGTATATTTGGTAAGATATTTACTTTGCTATATGCTTAGTTAGCAAATATCAATTAAACCTAGGGGAGATTCATTGGAAGTTGTAAAGAATATGCTTAAGTACCTTAAGAGAATGATAGATTATATACTAGTTTATAGAGTTGATGACTCGATTTGAATATGATACATAGACTCAAACTTCCAAGCGGATATGGATAAAAGAAAATCTACTAGTGGATATATCTTTATCTTGTCTGGAAGAGCTATTTTATAGAGTAGTATAAAGCAGTTTTGTATTGCTGATTCAACTATGGAAGCTGAGTATATGGCAGCTTCAGAAGCATCTAAGGAAACTGTATGGCTCCGAAAGTTCCTTTTAGAACTTGAAGTTATGCCACAAATGAACAAGTCAATTGTACTATATTATAACAATTCAGAAGTTGTTTCATAATCTAAAAAACCAAGAAACCATAAGAAGGGGAAGTACATTGAGAAGAAGTACCACTTAATTCAGGAATTTATTCAGAGATGAGAAATTGTGGGTGGAATAGACTACCTCAAAAAATAATTTAGTAGATTCATTCACCAATCTTTTGGCTAAAAGAGTCTTTAGAAGACACTTAGATACTACAGGGATGGGCATCTATGGGCTTATATAGTCTTAGAGTATAAGTAGGAGGCTATTAGAATGTATTGTTGGGGATATGCCTTAAGCATTTTATATTTTTCATCTAATATTTTAATAGTAAAATGAGGTATTTATTTTCATGAATAATATATTTCACTTTATAGTCATCAAGTACATGACTTAATAATAAAACCCTATAGCAAGATGAATGCCTATTCTTAATATATTCCTAATTGATTATTATTTGTAGAATAATAATAAATTAAGATTATAATATCTATGACTTGATGGCTATGTTTTACTGGTCATGGATATATGAGATATCTGATCAAAACATAAATAAATGTTAGGGAACATTGTATTTGACATGACCCATTATGAAAGTACTTTATGGGACATGTCATAAGTACTTTTCTTTTAAAAAAAAGGATATTTAAGTCCTTGGACTTGAATTCATCATATTTCTAGATGGATTTTATATTTTGGCATAGTCTTAAGTTATCTTTAACCAGATGATTAGTAAGATTAATGTTGGATTTGAAAAAGTCAATGAGAGAAATATGAATGATAGTGAAGGGATTTGTCCCTCTCATTCTTGAGAGAGAGATCCATGGGCCCTTTGATAAAGTAAGCTATTAAAATGTATGGCCATGATCAAATGTACTAATTAGAGATATTGATATTATTTTTTTGAACAATTTATTTAGAGATTAAGAAATAGTTTTTAAGCTTTATAAAGAAGACATGTTTCGTGCCTTATGCTTAATCGAAATATTTGTGACAAAAGGATTAAATGTCAATTTGTGTTTTGATTTAAAAAGATCATTGATCTTTATTTTAACCTGAGAAATTATAATGTTTTGCTAGAAATTAAGTATAACTCTTGGGCTATATAAATATAATTTAGGCACGCTACTAGTGTTAAAATGAACTTACAAGGTCATAAATTAAGCGAACAACTTAGGGTCATATATCTGGAAATGTATCCGGATTCATCATATCTAGAATTGTGTCCGATTCATCCTATCTAGAAGTATGTCTAGATATATTGTATTTTGAGAACGATGTCCGGGTTTGATGTGTCTAAAAGACATCCGGATACTTTGTTAAATGAACATATATGGTCATATATTAAGCGAACAACTTAGGTAATTTTCTAGTGGCTAGATTCATCATATCTGGAAATATGTTTAGATTCAAACTATCTAGAAGTATGTCTAGATACATTTTATTTAAAGAATGATATCCAAGTTCAGTATATCTGAAGGATGTCCAAATACTTTATATTTGATTTGGTAGATTACTCAGCAACTATCAAATTATCTTGTAAGATAATTCGTATCTTTTAAATTTTGGTTTCATAAAGATATGATCGATATCCAAAGATATGATAGGCCTAATAGGGAGATTGGTTGAGAAAAGAACTCCTAAAAATGATTTAATAGTTTAAATGTTTTAGAGGCTTAGCATTGAAAGAGAAAAAACCTAGTTGTCTAATAAGCATTCTCTCTGTCCAACATTCTATGATAACCGAAACTCCAAAAAAAGACTTTATTCCGAGGGCTCCAGCACACCCTTTTTAACACCAAGTTCACTATACGAATCCATAGAGGACTTTAGCAACAAGCATCATCTGTGATCTTGTAAGTGGTGATGCGCACCGCTTACTCGGAGGATTATATTTCACACATTATCATAAGGTATAATCCCTTAACCTAGTCTTTTTGATTGTTTTCTTGGGTCCTATTAAAGGATTCATGGATGCTTTCCATAATTTAGGGTACTCAGATCCCAACTCATGTGCCCTTTAGACTTTGTATCAGATGTAAAATTCGATATAATGAGTAAAATTTTTATTCTTAAAGTTTTTGTATTCTTTACTATAATTTGACATGCACAATATTTGTTGGAAAAGACTGATTGTGTCTAAAAAGTGAACCATATGAATGGAGGTCTTTTACAGAAAGGTATGGATCATAGGTTTACTTAACACATAAACAGGAATGTTCTGACGACATTCCTAATCTCTTTCACAGAAAGGTATGGATCATGGAATTACTTAACACATAAACAGTAGTTCTTAACCGATTGATGAGAATAGAAATGTCGTCAGAAGAAATGTTATTATCCTTTAGTCAGTGAGTGATCCTCTCACTTCATATTATAAGTATATTTAAAATACGTAGAATTGGACATGTACTAGTAGTTTCTAAAACTACTAAAGTAGGAGAAGCCCGAACTACTACTGCTATAGCTAGAGTAAGACCCAACGGCTTGAGTATGGGTTGGTGGTCTAGCAAAGCTAAAAACATATGCTTTGGTATATTGTATGTGAGGTCTTATTGCATGACCAATATACTTGTATGTTGGGTTTATGTGACTAGTTAGTTAAGACAAGACTCAGTACATGATAACTTTTATACTTATAGTCGGAGAAATCACCCCCTTGTGATCGTCCTAGAAAATCAAAATAATCCAAGGCCCTAGGAATGTGACTTAGTATTGTATGCTTTGGGTAGCTCCCAAAATA